>NJDC01012598.1:0-25392 GCA_002245475.1 Calephelis virginiensis | reverse complement strand
ATATACTGATATATATGAGGGTAAAGTGGATCCTCTAAAACAAACTCGAACAAGCTTACTTTTCTTCCACGTTCCTTTATCATTTTTTTTATTTATTCGTTTTACGCTGATAACTCCCGTTTGACTTTGTATAACATCTTTTAACATTTCCACTTCTAAGTCTAAGTCTACTTCTTTTATAAATCCATAGCTCTGACTCACCTCTCCAATTATCCTACACATCCATCCTCTAATTCTAAAGTTGTCACATTTTAAAATCTTCATAGCCTCTTGTTTATTTGAAACTGCCAAGATTACTTTGTAAGGACTTTTAAATTTTACTTTCAATACCCCACTAAGCTTTTCTTCATTTAATATTTTTGCCATCCCTATTTGTTTAGGCAAGATTTCTTTAGAGCTTATCCCCACCTCAACGTTTGTATGGTCCTCACTTTGTTTAAATTCATCATCATTATTCTGTTGTTTCTGTGCCCTAGGGGATGAACGGATCTTCTTTCGCTGTCTTTTTCTCTCTATTGTAGTAAACGCTTCGACATTGTCAATCTTTTGTTACTTTGAGTACCCTCTCCTAATATATTACTCCCTGCACTTCCTTCCATTTCACTATTCTCCGGATAATACACTTCTGCCGTAACATCAACGTTATCACCACTAAGATTAGTCCATAGATTTGCGTCTCGGTCTCCCGAAGACGACTCAGTCAGTATGCCGATCGATATTATTGAATAACTTTTGCAACAAACGTAGAGTCTGCACTGCACGCAACCACTCCACGCACCGCGCGCGCGCTCACTGTAACAGCATCATCAGGCCTAAAACTTAAACTACGAGTAGTAGTAGCAGTTAGATACGAACGGTCATTTGCAAGTTTACAACACTTTAAATGTCAATTATTCGATTATTAAAAAAAAAATACATGTTTAGAGGAATTGTAATTCATTGGGTAAATTTATTCACTTGTAAACAAATGTTTTTGAAAACTTACATTAACTTCATATTATACAGTTTATGATAATTAAAAATAAAAAGAATTAGTGAAACTGGTAAGGATATGTATGTAGTATAGAAGTGTACTAGCAGGTTTCTAAACAGGGACTGACTGGGTATCACTTGTAAGTACAGTAGTACTATTTAATTTATGCGCTTCGGCTGTATTCGTCATGCTTCGGAAATCCGAACGTATTTTAAAGATATATAGTTAATATTTTTGCTTAAATTTAGTCAGCCAATTTGGTCAGCCAATTTAAAATAAAAATATAGAGTGTAAATAGAGTAAGAAGTGTAAAGCCGAATCGCAAAAATTAAATAGTATACTGTAGTAGTAATATTGTAGGAGGATTTTGATGACAGAGGACTGAAGTAGGCCTTTTAACCTACAGATAAGGGTTATGACAGTTCGTTTTGTAAAACAAAATTTTCTAAACAATGCAGGTACTCCAAGGTTTAAATTGCATTGCAGTTTATTGTAGTGTAATAAAGACAACAATTTCAACCTTGGTGTACTTGATTCTATATTTATTAATAAGACATAAATTGCGAAACGCTAAAACCCACGATTAGCCAAAGGTACTCAGTTCCGCAATGTGACAAGTGGCTATCCTATCATGTAGTCAAGGACAGCACCAAGGCGATACTTAAGATTAAATTTATTTTGGAAAATATTAACATTAATTAACTAGTAGTTAAAGTTATATTCTGAATGAAAAAACGATAGTGATTAAAAAAATATATTTTTTTAGGAGGCACTGTACATGACAATAAAAAGTTTACACTTTATAAACATACCCCCTCTTATGGATAAGATTATGACGGTGATGCGTCCTTTCTTGAAGAAAGAATTGTTGGATATTTTCTATACGCACCAAGCGGGCAGTGAGACGATGAAAAACATTGTTCCCATCGAAGCTCTACCGAAAGAATTGGGAGGAGGATTTAAAAGTTTTGATGAAATACAAAGTAATTATCGAGATTTTTTAATAATATACATACTTATGTTCACGCCACATCCATTGCTGGATTAGGAAGAGTAAGAGAGAGACAAGACGGTCGTAGATTTTTCATAATTATTGAACTTCGTGTTTTATTGAGTCAAATTAGTCAATCTTAATGCCCTATTGTACAATGTTGTTCAGTAAAAGTGCGCAAATTAAATAAGCATAAACAAATTTATGTACAGCATTTTCTTCGTTCCCTCCAGATTTCATTAAATGAACTTGAGTGATAAGGCCACAGCTTTAATCAAGACATGACTTTCTTTGACGACTAATGACTAATTTTAAATAATATTAGCCCGATTTTGTTAAATTAAGTAGCTTGATGCAAATTTCGACTTGACTAATGGCAAATGTTAACGACAATGCCTAAAGAAAAAAAAGGCATTTGTTAAATTGTCACAAAACCCTTACATTATTATCCAATATCATTTATATATAAATCTATATATTTCGTATTATAATCTATAATAGTGATTGTTAGTTATTGTTGACAAAACCTGAGCCCTTAACATGAATTTACGGCTTGTCAAGTTTACGGTACTCGCTACCGTCTCTGTAAATTATTTGTATGAAAAAGTTTGAACAACGCCTCTATTGGTAACTAAGAGAAATACATTTTTAGACCAAAAAGTCATAGATTTCGACACGTAACTTACCAAGCGCAATCTATACTGATTCATGGTAAAGGCTCTGGCGTTCATTTCTGATAAAAAAAGACGAGGTGCACTCCGGGAGTGCCGGCAGAAGTGAAAACTTGAATATTAACGTTGTGCATTTTTGATATTTTGGAATGGTTAGGCAATAATTTTGCACGAATTGCTTTAATTATTAGTATGAAAGTACTGTCATTTATGCACAAATATTATTTTCATGTCAATATATCATATCAATATCAATATAACGTTTGGCTAGGAGCGTCGTCATATTATCTGTATAACGAACATTCCTCGTCTACACATTAAGCCTATTTTCAAGATGGAACAAATAGAGCAATGCCTGTTGATATTATACGTATCTGCTATTATGTTGTCTTGTGAGAATGTAATAGTAAGTATATTGCGGCGTATTATCCATTGCGAATCCTATACTCTTCGGAAACATCTAAGCAACATAAAATCAGCAATAAATCTAAGTATTATTTTAGATCTCGCGCAAGCGCCCTGTGCCGTCTTATTCGCGCATGCGCCCTGCGCCGTCTTACGATCTGACGATCTGACGCGAGTTCAGAAGTTTTTACCCATTTAAAAAAAGTGCGCAACGCTGTTAAAGAAGTTTTCACTTCAAAAAGCTTGCGAGTAAAGCATTATTTGCCTTCATTGAGCGCATGTGATAATATTTCTATAACGGTAAAGAGAACGCTAAATTTCTTGAATTTCAATTAAAATTCCGTTTTTAATGCTTAATATTTGCCACAGTTGGTTACAAAATTTTAACACCACATATATACACATATAGATATGTAACATACACTTACACATATAATTATAACAAGTAATTTACCGAGACTAGACTTTAATTACAGTCGCATGATTTTTTATTTACGTGATAATTTGGTTTCAGAATATACTTGGGAATACCTGTTACAAAACAAAGAATATTTTGTCAACGAAAACAAAAGAAGAGTAAATGAATCGCTACGACCAGGAAAACCCAAAACACTAATTGATATCTTTGGAGGAGTAGAAGGTTCATTTAAAAAACTTGACATTGATTAAAACAATAATTTTTTTTTAAAGTAGCGCAAAACTTCAGCACAATTACAATTTTAGTAGAAGTGTTAAATTTGTATATCAGAATATTAGTGAACCTTGTTCCGAGTAACATGTACCAATTAATATTGTTAATGGCAAAACATCAACTGCATTTTTTTTATACCTATCCATATATTGTGACTCATGACAGTGAACATGCACAGGATACCTCATGGTAAGAGACAATTATATATATGTATGGACTATAGACACCATAGATGTAATAGGTTCGTCATGTTTTGCGGCTGGAATGTTAGGGCTATTGTGCAAGAGTATCAAAGGCAGTGAGAATAGGTAAAGCGGTGAATCTTTAGCAGGATAAGTCGTTGAACAGCATTAATGACGTATTTAGCCGGTACTCGCTTTTTACAAGCTTCTAAGATGAAAAGCAGATGGCTATTCTGCGGAGCGGACCAGGATCATAATAGGGTAAATATAAAAATGTGTCGGAATTTTGTAGCTTCACGCCCATATCCCCGAGAAGCTAGGCAGAGGCACAACCAGGGCACCCAAGACTAACCGAAGATACTAAGTCCACAATGTAATAGGTGATAAACCTATCGCCAACCGGGCACATATAGTTCATCATTGGGCGAAATTTTGTGCCAAATTAAAGATGAATAATAATACCTCGAATAAACTTCCACTCTTGTTTGTTTGGGGCCAATGCTATTTTTAATTAAAGTATCTTCACGCCCATATCCCCGAAGAGGTAGGCAGAGGCACAACCAGGGTACCCACGACAAGCCGAAGATACTAAGTCCCATAATGTGATAGGTGGCAAGCCTATTGCCAACCGGGCACATATCCTATCCCGGGCAACATTTTTTTTTATTAGAAAATTGGAAAAATCTAATTTTCTTTTTGTTGCCCGACCCGGGATTCGAGCCCTGGACCTCATGCAGTCAAGTCCAACAACTGAACCGCTAGACCACAGAGGCGATTTTAATTAATTATATTTTTAATTAAATTAGTATAATATGTTAGTTTTGAATCTTAAATCATATTTAACCTGACATTTGCGAAACTCTATTAGATAGACAAACTTTCACATTTATGATATTGGTGTAGGCTATACTTCAAATATCCCTGAAAGTTAAATTTATTCATATGTATAACTAAGTCTAACTATTACTAAGTCACTTCAATTTTATCTATTATATTTTTTTTGCTTTATTTAAGGACTTTACAAGCAAGGAGGCCTGTAAAATATATCTTGTCAATGTTAATTGAAAGACCTTGTTAAGAAAATTTCGTCAAGGCTGCTATAACCACAATGTCATCGGCAAATCAAAGGTGTACTCGCCGTTAATATTGATGCCTAGTCTTTGCCATTCTTCACTGAATTCGTTCCGATCACTCGCTTTGAAGCTGTGTGTCATAACTGTTATGATGTCTAAGTCGATTTGAATGCCATTAATGTAAAATATCCTATATATTTTCCCCGTGTTGGTCCGGGCTCCTTTGTAGAATAGACCATCTGCTTTCCTTGCCAAGCAGCTCGTAAAAGGCGAGCATAGACTCACCGTCACTAACACCGTGACATCTGACTAGGTGGTAGAGTTTAGCAGCGACTCGTCCGGATTGGTACCACTGCCTTACCTATTCCTGCCACCATAACGTCATGACGTGTTCCGGTTCGGAGGGTAAGGTAGCCGGTAAACTTACTTTTGCTCGAGGCCTAACATCCCAGCCTCAGGTTGGCAACGCACCATTACCATCTGTGGTGTCTCTAGGCGGCGTGAATTTCTTAATATCAGGAAATCCGTCTGCTTGTTTGCCTTCCAATATCATAAAAAAAATATATCCTAAATATCCTTAGAATTTAAGCGCTCGACAACCGCTGCTGCGGTACGCTCTCTACGCTCGCTGCGCTCGTGCCTTTTGCTGTGTTTTGCGCTGTGTGTTTACTATTCTAACTGTTGATTATTAAAGCAACCCTCGTGTTTTTGGAAATATTCTAGAGTATAATGCATTCGTATATTGTTTATTGACAGTGGTTGGTCATGATACATTTGCTGAACGTGGATGTAATTCACCCAGAAAAGAAAACCAACAGCATTTACATTAGTGAAATATAAATCCTACGTACGTTCAACTTTCTATGTTTAGTTCTTCATATTTTAGAATGATTGCCTTAAATCAAGTTTTATCACAAAAGTGCAGGATTTATATATAACATTTTTCAAAAACCGAATATTCTTACTTTTTAAAACAGTTTTTTGACATTGACAGATTGACATATCGATAAAATTATTTTGTAGATGTTTCCACGATGTTTCCCATTATCACAGTTACGCCCGCACTCAGAGTTGTGAATTAATAAGTAATAAAATTTAATATGTCGTTTTAGTGACTGATTAAAACATAATTAACGTCTCTGAGTGCGGCTGTTAAACCGGTAGCATTTAAGGCTTACAACGTCGTATTAAATTTTCATTCCTTTTTTTAGAAAGATTTTAGAAACATTTTAAAAGATGGTGAAAGGCAAACAAGTAGCATATCCCCAGCAAATTTGAAGTGCTACAGGTTAGGTTAATCTATCCCTATAGAGTATTTTATGCCTGCTTTTGTCCAGTTCCATAGCAAACTTTCATTATATTACTATATTTTTATGAATTTAAATTTTGGTTTCAGATATCCAAAAACATTGACATTCGACGAACACAGCTTATATATTAGGTAAAAAAGAAACATGAATTGAAATAAATATATTGCGTATAACGTTTAACGTTTGTTCAACGAGAGTTTATTTTTGTTTTTCTGACATGAAAGATATCTATTATTAGATAGGTGATTATATCTGGAATATTGTACCTGTAGGTGCATTGATTTCAAAAATATTTTTATCATGTTATTAGATAGTAGAACATTAAGGTGATTGCACACTTACTCAAGTACTTTTAGACTTATAAGAGTCCTTAGAATCGAAGGAATTGAAGAACCAGTGTACACACGTCTGTTTTTATTCTGTTTTATTTTTAACTGTGACACGGCACTTAATTGGGGTGCATTGACATATACATACGTACATATCTTCACGCCAAGCCCCTCACGTTAAGTATCGAGTGTCATCTCACGATCCTTGCACACGTGCCTGACCTCCTTCATATTCATCACCCTTTTCATTTATTGAATTTCGTGTTTATATTGAGTGAAATTTGTTAATTTAGGTGAGAATTAGATTAATTTTGTTCAGTGAAAGTGCACAAATGAAATAATCATGAAGAAATTAATGTAGGTATCGTCT
This sequence comes from Calephelis virginiensis, assembly GCA_002245475.1. Classification (NCBI taxonomy): domain Eukaryota; kingdom Metazoa; phylum Arthropoda; class Insecta; order Lepidoptera; family Riodinidae; genus Calephelis; species Calephelis virginiensis. The sequence continues at coordinate 18,397 of NJDC01012598.1, read as the reverse complement.
ATTTCCTAGCTGCCGTCAAATCTCAATAGATAAGCTTGAGCAACGAAGCCACCGCTTTACTTAAGATCCTGACCTGACATGACTTTGTACATAGTGACTAATTACTGTATAAGAATTAAATAACTTGACATTGGCAAAGTATTCGTGAAAAACTATCGAAAGCCATATTTATAAAAGAAGAAGAAGTAGTAAGGTAATCAAATAAAATAATACATGTAGTATAATATATTGATTTGGTCATGTAATATTAACCAAGGTCACTCGGGGTATTTATTTAAGTTTTTAAATCCATCACACAGATCGAAAAACAATAATTTTACTAAAAAAATCCTCCTGAGTGAATTTGTAGTATATTTACAACATAGAAAGAAATAAATCCTACACCGCCATCTATTTAAATCTGTTGGAACTTTTTATTGAACTGTATAGCCAAAATATCATTTCGTCATATTAAGTTGTGATTGGCTGCAGAAGTAGCACATTTTTTTTTATATCTTTAGCGTGGTAAGTTTTTTTGAGATTTTAATGAAATACTTATTAGGTTTTAAATATTTTGTTATCATTTTGTTTGTTTTGATGCATTTGTCCATATTACACAATGAAATTAGGTTTTAAATTGCATTAAACCAAGATATCAATAATAAAAGCTTTACGTTGTACTAGTAATACATGAGTTCTCAAGCAAGTGGGTGTACTAAGTGTACTCATTGTAGTAAATATACAATATAAAGACATTAACACATATTTTGTTAAATTTTCTAGTTCTTTTGCTAGGTTTTCCTAATAATCAAATCATAATTATCCCAGACCAATCAGATGTTGATTTGTCAGTTGAAGAGAACCCGACAGAGGAGAAGTTTCAGTGCGAAACTCTGATATCAGCAACTTTGACTCTGGTTCTTTGAATGGTTTGGACTCAGAAGAAACAAACTGTGAAAAATCTGAACAATCTCTGTGTTTTTGTTGTACCTCGAAGACTAACTCGGGGGAAATTTTTTTTTTCTTTTTAAAGCTTTTAAATGAAAAATTTCTCAAAAAATGTTTTTGTGCTTTTAATTTATTTAAAAATCTTGTCTGTACTTATGCCTCATAATCATAGATTTAGTGCGTATCCTAAATCTATGCTCATAATAGACCTGCCTGAATTGATTTTGTTTTCTTTCATTTTGTTAAGATTACGAATAATGTTATATCGTTCCGTAGTCAAGCACTGGTACAATCGAGTGCAACAATCAGATAGCGACATTCAGCTCAAATATATATTTTAAAAAATAAATACGTTTTAAGTATGTTTGTTGTTGCAGTTTAGTGCAATAATTATCAAACCTTTATGTGTGTTTAAGACAATCATGAAATAAATTCATGTCATATCCTACTAATATTTCTTATATATCCAAAAGGTTCTGTGCTTGTAAAAATATCAATATTCATTATAATAAAATATACAAAGTATAAAATATAACATTTGTAATACAAAACAAAAGTTTTACGCAACTATACCCAAGCAAAAGAAGTGAAGCACGAGTATGAGTATGAACGACAACGCGGTACGCTTCCTCACTTCCCTATACATTTATTCGGGCCGATATCTTGAAATGAGTTATGTGTAACGAAATGTTATCCGACACAGGTAGACAAATAAGCGTTTACCTTAATATACTTCTTATCTTAATACATATTAACGTTATTTGTCGCGATAAGCTAAACAAGTTGTAATCGTCGCGTAGTGAAATAAAGTGTATATAAAGAACACTTTTAATTTTGCTAAAACTAAATAAGGATGCAAACATTCTTTGATATTATATTTTTTTATTAAAAGTTAAGTTTATTAGTAGAAGATTAGCTATTGTTATTTACATATGTAAGTAAATGTATATCTTCACCTTAAATATAATCTTCTATCATAAATGTGTCTGTACCTTTTGTTAATTGTACTTATTAGTTTTACCACTGAAAAAGTAGGTAATAGTACTAAAGTCTACTTTAAATGAAATAATACTCATATCTTTTCAATTTTAGGAAAATAAACTTTTGACAAGTATTTTTTGTAACATAGAGTTTTAAAACTAAAATGAGTGATCAGGTAGTTGAAACGGAATATAAAAAGACAGGAATAAAACCAAGTGACATTGCTGTTCTACGACAGTGGATACAGACTCAACCACATCTACCTGATAAATACATTTCCGGTAAGTATACCTTCTTTTCACCTTCCTAATATTAACTACAGAAGTTTGTCACTAGCAAAAAGGCCATTGTAAAGGCTCACGAATTTTCTGCGCATATAATATGAAGTTTGTTATGAAATGAAAAAAATAAATTTGTACATTTGCGGAATATGTATGTTAATGAGATGTTACAAAACTGTTAAAGTTTTTTAACATATTCTACCATATTTTGGTGTGCAAATATTTTAAGATTTATAAAAAAATATTATATAATTAAATACACTTTAACTTTAAAGCAAAGTATTTATATTTATAACAAGTTTAATTATGTGTTACCAAACATTTTAAAACTAAAATTAATATCAAACCATAACTACCGTAAACTACCATTGTTTCCAAACCTAGCCAGTCAGGAGAAAAAACAGCAAAACAAACTCTTCGGTAACCAGGACTTTAACCTATCTGCCTTGTACTACCACCGTTTCCAAACCTACCCAGGCAGGAGAAGAAACGGGGAAACAAACTCCACGGCAACCAAGATATCTTTAATAATATTTGGTTAATAATTATTATTACAATTATTTTACTTTAAATTATTTTCTACAAAAAATACTTGACACTATAATATGCTTTCTCTAACAACAAGTCAAATACATTCCTTCGAAATATTTTAATGGAAGTGATTTGAGATTATCAGGAATTTGGTTGTATATACCAACGGACATGCAGTAAACATTATTTTTATAAATATTAAGTTTTTGGTTCGGCACATGCAATTTCTCACTATTTCTAAAACACAAAATTCCCAACATTTCAGTATTTGCTTTAAACAATTGATAATGCTTTTTTACAAATACACATAGAGCCAAGATATACAAACAAGGTAACTTTTAAGCGACTTAAAAAGTTGTTTGCATGAATGTAATTGGCTAACACTACACAAATATTGCTCGTATACACTTCTTTTGTACTCTAAATAAGAATATTTAATTAGAAAATTAAATCTACAGAATTTCTACAAATAGGAATACCATATTGCAAAGCAGATGAAACATACCCATTCATACATACATAAGCTAAGAGAGATCTATCAATTTTAACTGCTAAGAACTTGGTAAAATCTACATTCTCTATAGAAGTATTATTTTACACCAAACAAACATTTTTTTTGTTTTGCTTGAAGTTTAATTTATTTCGTTTTTGTGAGATTAATTTTAAGAATATGCTTATGTGACCATTCTGCCACTTTATTTAAAGCTACAGTCGTTTTTAAACTAAATCACATATTTTTTTGGTAATGGTCCTAAAACGATACCTTGTGGTACTAAGCAGTAATTAAAAAGATAATTTGAAATGTACAACTTTTTGCGGTTTCCTCTTAGTCTAGATATCTCAACACACATTTTTTTTTATTTTCTAAATAGCTTCTAAACCAATCTAACAATTTACCTCTAATGCCATATCTCTCAAGTTTTTTTAAGAAAATTTCATGCGATACAAAATCAAACGATTTACTCATATTATCTACAAATACAGAAAGTTGATACTTTTTGCTATTAACACATTCAGTTGTTTTCTTAACTAAATCATAAATAAATGCTGTAGACCTGCCTTTCTAAATCTATACTGATTTTTTTAAGAAGTTGAAATGAAGTACTTAAATAAGAGTAGATGTTTAATTTGTACTACATTATATTTTAAAAAATCTGAGATTTGAAATTATGGGAATTAATAGGTCTGTAATTGTCCATATCACAAGTAACAGTGTATGGGTAAACCTATTAGGGATTTCTAAACGTTTGATACCACTACGACTACTCCCATTAAGAAATAGTTGCCTATATTTGAGTATGTAATGCGGTTGATATCACAAAATATGCCCTGTTAACTGAACGGAGTATATACTCACTCACATTGCCCAAGTTATCGAAACATATACCGATGCATTACATGTACTACATACATGTCAGCGACACGGACCAGTTTGATATGATCCAAACTATATTATTCTGTGATATTATTTATCAGACTATGTCACCGAACTTAGGTTTGTGAAAAAACACTCTGAGCTTTTTTGAAGAATGGCATTTTTAATATTAGAGATAAGGACAAAATGGCAATTCTAATTATTGAATCTAATGTTTTAATGGCAAAAATACTGTTACGTAATGTGTGGAAAAAGGTTTATAATAGATTACCCAAGGAAATGAGAAATGAAAATACCTTTCGTTTGTGCCAACACAAATTATAATGAAAGTAAACGAGATATAGTAATATTGCTGTATAATCTTTGGAATCTTATCCTATCATATCCTATCATATTACAGTCTTAGTGTGTGGGTCTAGCAATATTAATTTATTAGCAACATTTTATTTATGCAACAGTGTTAATACAGAGACAACTGAAGGTTATACGAATTTGTGATTTATGACAGTTGTTATGTCTAGATAAAGATATTAAAACATTTTAATTAAGATAAAAATGTTTTTAAGCTTTTGTAACCATTTTAAAGACTTTCTGGACTAAGTTATCCCAGTAAATAAATAAAAAAACAAATAAAACAAAATATAACTCATTTTCAAAATATCATGGCGAAAACAATAACTTCAAAATTTTTTAAAATGTATTTTTTTTGGTGGGCATTGAGCTCAGTGCATATCTCTTGCTAAAGAGTATACATATATATTCCTTGGTGCATAATATCATATGACATTAACCAAAACATTAACATTGAGTACACTGTTTTGCGTCGGTTTATCTAGTTGACTAGATATTAGCTGGACGATTTGTTCGGATCGATAACATTTACTTAATAGCAAAAAGCTAAGCATTCCCGCCTTTGTAGTGCTTAGACTTTTGACCCACTGACTCCTGTTCGGTACGTATATTTATCAGTTATAAGTTATTCCTATAGACGACGTTTTCATTCAGTATATAAAATTTTCAAATCAGTTTCAGTTCAGTTTCGAAATTGGTGTATTTTCAGATTTGGATCTCATTTTAACCTACCACAGTTGTGATCGAAGCACAGAAGTAGCAAAACAAGTTATTGACCTCAATCTAACTTTAAGGACACTTTTTTCCGACATATTCGGACAACGCCATGTCGATGAAAGAACTATAAACGTTCTTAAGGCGCAGTAAGTAAAAATTTACTAAGTTTCGCATGCTGTGGATTAATACACAAATTTGTTTTAGAAAAAAAAACTATTATTCAGTATATTTAAAAGGAAAAACAGATGAGACAGCGAGTAGGTTAGATATGTAATGAAAAATAATTACCATTCCCTATCGATATGCATAATACAAAATCATCTAAAACGTTTTTAATTTTCTAAAGCCCTTACGTCAACGGTCTTTGCAAATACTACCTAGAATGTACAGAATATAGGTAGGTACGAAAAATGAATGAGTCGTCAATCGGCTGTAGCTGAAACAAGAACCGTTCAGGTAGAAAGCCACACCACAAAGTATATTGGTATAGTCTAGCCACACTAAAGTTTCTCGATAAGTAGGCCTGTTAATTTGAGCTAACATTCGTATTTGGATTGAACGGTGTTTTGACCCTTTAATATAGGGTGTTAGACCCCCCTTCCTCTCTTCGTGTGCGTGTCTGTGCGTGTGTGCTTGGGTGTGTGTCATCATAACATTCGAATGGCGTGACAGATTTCAATGTTTTTTTTGTTTAGAAGCTGAAGTGATCCAGATGGTTTTTAGCTACATTACATAGAGGTTTTGTCAGGTGTTATTGAAATTTATTAATTTCAGTGTAATATTATTTTTATTTCGCAATTATTAATATTAGTTGTTTTTCAGGATACTCGTTCGTCTTCCGGTAACATCAGAGTATGCTTACATTTACTATCGTTTGCGTCAAGAATCCAGCAATTTTGAAAACTTCGAAATCATAAGGTATTTTTATTTATTATTTACTAGCCCCGTTTCCGTTTCCCTTTGTTGGTCTTTGCCAGGCAACTCGTAAATTGCTCGCCTTTTACGTCACTAGCACCGTGACAGCTTACTAGGTGGTAGAGTTTCGCAGCGACTCACCCGGAGTCGTACCTATTCCTGCCATAACGTCAATGCTTACCATTGACGAGTTTCGGTTCGGAGGGTAAGGTAGCCGGTTAACTTACTTTTGCTCGAGGCTTAACATTCCTGCCTCAGGTTGGCAACGCACCAGTACCAACTTTAGTGTCTCTAGGCGGCGTGAATTTCTTACCATCAGGAAATCCGTCTGCTTGTTTGTTTGGATAGGTGAACCCGTTCGTGAGTTATAAAATTACAACGAAAAGTGGCATTGATTTTTATATATATAGACAATCAAGCTATATTAACAGTTTATTTTACAGAGTCTGGACAATGATATTCGATCTTTGGCAGCAAGAAGATGGTACTTGGCCAGGAATTGTATTTCTGGTAGATCTGAGTGAGTTCAACCTCACAAATATGGCAAAGGTGCATCTACAGACAGTACGAAATATATTTCATTATTTGCAGGTATGCAACACTACTTCTAATATTTATTGAAGTGAAAACTTCTTTAACGGCATTGTGAACTTTTTTTGGAATGGGTAAAAACTTCAAAACTCGCTTCAGAAGAATCAAAAATTCGTAAAACGGCGCAGGGCGCTTGCGCGATTGTTCATGGTGTCATGTTTGTGTACAATAGCGCAATAAATGAATATTGTATTATATCAGATAAATGATAGTACTTTCATACTGATAGTTAAAAAATTTGTGCAAAATTATTCCCTAACCATTCCAAAATATCAAAAATGCACAACGTTAATATTCAAGTTTTCACTTCTGCCGGCACTCACGGAGTGCAACCCGCCTTTTTTACTATGGAAAGTTACTAGTTCTGAAATAGGTACTAGTACGTGATAGCCTCATATCTTAAAAAGTGAAACCCATACATATTTTCTTACTGTTAAACGTAAAAAAAATATTTTAAAGCCCATATTCATAAGAGATAGGCAAATGCACAACAAGGGTACCCATGACAAGCCGAAGATACTAAGTCCCAAAATGTGATGCAGGCCTATCGTCAACCGTGCATATCTAATCCCGGGCAACGTTATTCTAATTAGAGAATTGAAAATACACATTTTAAATTTTTTTTATTGTCCGACCCGGGGATCAAACCCGGGGACCTTAAGAAATAAAGTCGGACGCCGGACCGCTACTCCACAAAGGCGACTATTATATCTATATATATATAGACTATATATATATCTACGAAAGATATACAGTAAGAAAAAAGTTGAAAATTATTTTACAATACTTACAACGTTGTAGGTTTTTACCTCAGACCAATAAAAAAGTACAATCGTACTATTTAAATTATGCGCTTCGGCTATATATAGAGTTGTTTAGATATTTTGTTATGATAATTAATCATTTCGCTTGAATGTAGAATAAGTCAGCCAATTTAAAAATAAAAGCATAAAGTGTAAAAAGAGTAGGCCGAAGGGAATAATTTAAATAGTAGTACTGTATAGACACGGCAATGCGCCCGCAAAAGTGGAGCAATATGAAGACGGTGGCATATTAGTCAGTCGCGAGGTGGTCCCAACAGGCGACAATAAATTACATTACATTTTTTATAGGTAACATCAATAAAACAGTGTAGAAACCAACCAACCAATCAGCCAGTGTGTACCAACGGCCATGATATACAATTGCGAACGAAAAAGTGAAGACAACTTTTTGCTATGTATGTGTAAGGCCCGCATGAGGTAGTGTAGGCACACGCTATGACTTTGCACACATGCAAAGGAAATGGTTGCAAATGGTGAAGTTGAAATCACCACATGTTTCCTAGTATACCTAACAAAAATAAACTTGTACAGTACTACCATTTAAATCACTCTTTTACTCTTTTTACACTTTATACTTTTATTTTTAAACTTTTCTAAATTTAAGCGAAATGATTAATTCTGTGTAATAACAACTCTGTATAGATATTTTTAAAATAAATTCTTATTTCCGAAACTTGACGAATATAGCGGAAGCATAATTTAAATAACACTGCTACTGTATATATAACCTTAACTGTTCTTTTTTTATTAAAATTTTAGTAAGTTATTACACGATAAGGAAATATGTTGTCAACCCAACAAAAATGAGGTAAAAATCCGACTAGTGTATTTTTGTATGTTAGACCACACATAACTTTTGATAGAATCTAATTACGATTTGAAGCATCCTTTTTAGAGTTCCGTATCCAAAGGGCAAGAAACGGAATCCTTAGAGATTCGTTATGTCTGTCAGTCTGTCTGTCTATCTGTGAGTATGTCACGGCCACTTTTTTCCGAAACTGTAAGAACTATACTGTTGAAACTTGTAGAGCATTCTGTGAACCGCATCAATATTTTCACACCAAAATAGAAAAAAAACAAATATTTTTTATTATAAACAAATTATAACAAATAGGGTTTCCCCATACTCAAACTGAAGTTCAATATTTTTTATTAAACTCATTTTCTCGTGTTGGTTCGGGTCCGTTGAGAAAAACAGACCATCTACCTCTCTGCCAGGCAAATCGTAAGAGGCGAGCACAGGTTAAAATAAAGTTTGGGTTATCTATGAAAAGGTTTTTTAATTTTTTTTTGTATGAAAACTTTGAACAGCGCCTCTATTGGTAACTAAGAGAAATACGTTTTTAGACCAAATGTGTCATAGATTTCGACACGTAACTTACCGAACGCAATCTATACCGACTCATGGTAAAGGCTCTGGCGTTCATCTCTGATAACAAGTATCTTCACGCCCATATCCCCGAAGAGGTAGGCAGGGGCACAACCAGGGCAAGACACTAGGTCCCACAATGTGTTAGGTGGCAAGCCTATCGCCAACCGGGCACATATCCAATCCCGAGCAACATCTTTTTTTATTAGAAATTTGGAAAAACGAAAGTTTCTTTTTGTTGCCCGACCCGGGATTCGAACCAGGAACCTTGCAGTCAAGTGCAACACCTGAACCGATAGACCACAGAGGCGACAATAACTGTATATTTTTCCAGCTGAAATACACTGAATGCGGATACCACTATGCGATCATAATTGTTAAAAATGTTTTATTTTTATTTTAGGAGGCATTATATATGAAAATTAAGTGTCTGCACTTTATAAACATACCTCCTTTTATGGATAAGATTATGACGGTAATGCGTCCTTTCTTGAAGAAAGAATTGTTGGATATTTTCTATACGCACCAAGCGGGCAGTGAGACGATGAAAAACATTGTTCCCATCGAAGCTCTACCGAAAGAATTGGGAGGAGGATTTAAAAGTTTTGATGAAATACAAAGTAATTATCGAGGTTTTTAAATTATTTATTACCAGCTGTTCCCGCGAATTTCGTTCCACCAGTTCAGTTTGTATAGGAAAATTAAAATGTCGTTTTCCCAGTTTCCTCACAATCCAATCGAATCGAAGCTACCTATTCATCAATTTTATAAACTTATAATCTCACAATTTATATTCTCTGTGGTCTAACGGTTCAGTTGTTGGACTTGACTGCATGAGCGGGACCTCATGCAGTCAAGTCCAACAACTGAACCGGTTCGAATCCCGGGTCGGACAACAAAATTAAAATTGGATTTTTCCAATTTTCTAATAAAAACTTACTAGGTGGTAGAGTTTCGCAGCGACTCACCCAGAATGGTATCACCTTCCAATGCTTGCCGTTGACGTGTTCCGGTTCGGAGGGTAAGGTAGCCGGTAAATTTACTTTTGCTCGAGGTCTTACATCCCGGCCTCAGGTTGGCAACGCACCATTACCACCTTTAGTGTCTCTAGGCGGCGTGAATTTCTTACCATCAGGAAATCCGTCTGCTTGTTCGCCTTCCAATATCATAAAAAAATGTTGCTCGGGATAGGATATGTGCCCGGTTGGCGATAGGCTTACCACCTATAACATTGTGGGACTTAGTATCTTCGGCTAGTCGTGGGTCCCCTAGTTGTGCCTCTGCTTACCTCTTCGGCGATATGGGCGTGAAGATACTTTTCATAATTAAGTTCCGACAAGAACTTTGTCATTTAAAAAGAACTGTAAAGTATATAATATCAATTGGAATAAAATTATTCAAGCTAGGCTACACTTGTCGTCGAAACCGAAACACAATAATATATTGATATCATACATACATATCTTTACGCCAAGTCCCTTACCCTACCCACAACTCTCCGATAATATCCGAGTGATCTGATTGTGAATGTCAACCTTGGTCTCCCCGGGTACCTACATCCATCCACATTCGCATTGTATATTTGCTTTGTCAGTCTTTCATATTAATGATAAAATATTAATATCGTGGTGCAATTTGTTAAAACATGTGAATTTTTATAAAATATAATTTATAGAATATTGAATCTCGTATGACCGGACCCTCCTAAAAACCCTAGGATTTTTATTTATGTGCTATTTATTTTCAGAATATACTTTGGAATACCTATTGCAAAATAAAGAATATTTTGTCAACGAAAACAAAAGACGCGTAAATGAATCTTTACGGCCAGGAAAACCCAAAACACTGACTGATATCTTTGGAGGATTGGAAGGTTCATTTAAGAAACTTGATATTGATTAATAAAAAAAATATATGTATCATAAATTATTTTTTCCAAAGTAGTATGAGTTTGAAACACAATGTATTTAGATTTAAAAGAAGTGTTACATTTCTTTCTTTCTTTAATTTTTTGCATTCGCGTTAGCATTTCGTCATTAGTCAAGTGGAAATTTGCATCAAGTTAACCGATTTACCAAAATTGGGTTTCAATTATTCAAAATTAGTCACCAGTCGTCAATAAAAGTCATGTCGGGTCTTAAGTAAAGCGGTGACCTCATCACTCAAGTTCATAGCGGCAACAGGGAAATACACGATACCTTAATTTCTTCATGATATGAGCCTTTTAAAAAAAATGGAACATTTTTATATTCCTAAGATACCTTTGGGGACATCGTGACAGACAATAGAAAAACGGGACGGTTCCGTTCAAAATTAGTCGCTTAAGTGAAAAAACATAATTATTGGCTAGTATCCAGTAGATGGGGTTGGTATTAAGGGCCTCTAACTATTCAGTGAGCACTTGCACCATATCAATGGATGCACCCTTTAATCACAGTGCTTCCTTAAAGGGTAAGTTAAACATAAAGTTAAATGTAACTTAACTAACATTTCCGTATCAAAAACAAAGAAACATCAAAATTATAGAGAGCCTAAGTTTCAGCTATATGTAGTTAGAATACCTCATTTTTTATTAAGGCCCCACACTTAGTCAGCCAGAAGAGTCAATCAGCGCACTCCCCCGTTCCATGATTACTATGAAATATTGCGCTCTAAAGTAATTGTCTTAAGCAACAAATTTGAAAAAAATGTAAAAACTGAAACGATTTTCTTTTAGGTATAATACTTATCTACGTTTATGTTAAATCTGGTGTCGATATTTTCATAATTGAAGTAGACAGTTGGGTTTTGCTTTAAAAAAAGGGTTAACTTTTTTCTGTCAAGCAAAGTGATATGAATCGTGTTTTGGAAACAATAGCCATATAAAACATATTAATGTTAATCTTGTGTATTTTTGTCACCAGGATCCTTGAATGCTTTGTATGAAAAAAACATTATATTGCTGACGTATTTTAGCGTACATGGACCCTTAAAACTAGCAAATGGGCCCACAGGTTGTCTATTATTTTCCCGAAAATATATATGCCATGTTTTAAAATGCCAGAATTTCATTTTTATTTGCCCGAATGTTTTGTTATCCATAATATACTTGTGATACACTCTTCTTCGCACTAAAATTAGTTTCCATAATGATACAAATGGCACACGTATTGTTATCCATTTTATTAATTGCAATAATATTATTCAACAGAATATTTAAATGCCTTACGAAAATTTGTATTTGCATTGAGTAACATGTAAATTGTAATAAATATATCACAGTATCACAGTACGATTATATATTTCTAATAAATGTATGACAGTATGATTACATATTACAGTTGTTTTTATTTCTAATACCTATTTATCTAGTACCTCTTTATACAAGAAAAGTAGCTTCCGTTCAAAAGTATCTTCACGCCCATATCCCTGAAGAGGTAGGCAGAGGCACAACCAGGGCACCCACGACTAGCCGAAGACACTAAGTGCCACAATGTGATAGGTGGCAAGCCTATCGCCAACCAGGCACATATCTAAACCCGAGCAGCATTTTTTATTAGAAAATCAGAACAACCCAATTTTATTTTTGTTGCCCGACCCAGGATTCGAACCCGGGACCTCACATAGTCAAGTATAACAACTGAACCGCTAGATCACAGATGCGATGGAGACCACCGTTCAAATTTAACCTAACGCCTTTGTTCTGAAAAAAGATTAGCTTTCTGGCACTTCTCCGGTCCCTGCCGCGGTACGCTCGCTTCGCTTGCTTGGCTCGTATGTTGTCTTTTATGTTCTAACCTAACCAAACCAAACCAAACCAAACCATATCTAAACCTATTGATCTTTTATCATGTTCTTTTTTTAGAAGTTATTTTGACTGTAAATGATGTTATGGCTTGTGATAATACGGCTTACGATCATGCTAGCAAATGATATTATGAAAGATGACTTTATGGACAACAAAGTTTCTAGCACGTGACTAACATAGTAAACAATGAGTATGACATATGAATTTATGAGAAACAATATGGTCTGTGAATCATTATAGCAGATGAAAATATGACAAATAAAATTCTGGTAAGTGGTACACCCATAATGTCGAAACTTGGCGTACATTTAGTTGAAACTTTGGCTTACCTAGTACTAAATATACTTAGTTGAAATTTTGTCAAAACTAGCGAATTCCCTGCTGTCTGAGTTAAAACAGTGACACAAATTTTGTATTTGTTTAAATAAACGACACAATTTCACATTTTTGATGCGAAAATTTTAGAAAACGTAATAAGGAACTAAAATTTGAAATAAGTAACAATTTGTTTTTAATTTTTTTATTAAAGCAATTCTACATATTCGTTTAAAGTAGCACTAAGAATTAGTGCCTAAGATTATGCCCATTTCGTTACCTACACGGTAGGTCTCACAGTGATTTTGTTGATTATAAAGGTCTATCAATTCACTGTCAAGATGGCGATTGATAATGACTGCACATTGAAGATCTTGAACAGCAAACGCAAGAGGTGCTTTCAATTGGTACGAGACCACAGGTTGCTGTGAGAATTGATCCAGCGTTGAAAGAGCTTCAGTCTTAAAATAATACTTTGGCGTTAGAGATATTAACAAAGACCGGAGTTTGCGAGACTGTGGATGATGTTGACGCACTTGCAAAATTCTGTAATACGCGGCTTGTATCAACATTTTGGTAAACTGGGTTGAGCAAGGTAATCGTCGTAGTACCGTTTGGACACACGCTTCAACTCGGGTCTCCCACGTGTTTGCTGTTTGCAAAACATCATCCAATTGTTTATCATTCCCTACCATGAGTGAATACATTTGTTTAATCACAGCTTCTTGAATTTCAGTATCCGTTTTATATTCTGATAATTTTTCGGTTAATGCAGTTTGAATGAAGTCGGGCGATCCTCCAAGACAATAAACAGTACCTGTGAGACCTGCAAGAATAACAATAGTTATGAATACGTAATAAAGTTATTAAGTTAAGTAATGAAGCTATTTATAACTGGAATTTTGGCACGGGATTTTGTCCCGATATCCGCTTTCGTAAATGATCTTAATTTTTTTATGATATTGAAACGCAAACAAGCAGCCGGATTTCCTGATGGTAAGAAATTCGCGCCGCTTAGAGACACCAAAGGTGGTAATGGTGCGTTGCCAACCTTAGGCCGGGATGTTAGGCCTCGAGAAAAAATAAGTTTACCGGTCATGACGTTATGGCGGCCGGAATATGTAATCCGGGTGAGACGCTGCGAAACTCTACCAACTAGTGTGATGTCCCGGTTTTAGAGATGATAAGCCTATGCTCGCCTTTTACGAGTGCCTGGAATGAAGGCAGATGGTCAAGACAATGTGATAGGTGGCAAGCCTATCGCCAACCGGGCACATGTTCAATCCCAGGCAACGATATTTTTACTAGATAATTAAAAATACACATTTTCTATTTTTTTTGGTGCCCAGGTTCAAACGCGGGATTTCAGGAAGACAAGTCCGACGCCGTACCGCTAGATCACAGAGGCGATTCAACCAGAATCTAAGAAAGCTGAAACTGCATTTCTGGTTAAGGTGATATAAAATGCAGGTTTGGAGATTACTTCATAATAATATGACATGTAGAAAACATGTTGAATTTACTAAACCAAGAATATCTACCGTTTTCTTCCAAAATGGCAGCCATCTCCAATGCAGTCAAAACTCCAGACTCATAACCAAGTATATAGAATTTATTCATAACTTTCATTTTATTCAAGAGAATACTAGTGTATCTCTGAGCTAATTCTTTGACAGTTTCGTGAGGGTTGTCCAAACCTGGCTGCAATATTAATGCATTCACTTTCAGTCGTTCACAGAGTCCGTAGAACCTTGAGTGTAGTCCATCTAATCCCGGTACGATAAATAAGTAGGTCTGATTTACATCTAGTTCATCATCAAGCTGTAACAAGATTATGAGTAAGCTAGAAACTAAAAACAATAGCTTAAAAAGTTTTCGAATGAAAGTATCCAATTAGATTAATCGCTGTTTTAGCGCTATCTATCCTTATCGGTTATTAACCCTGGAGTAACATATTTGAATTAATATGAAGTGACCTGATCTGATTGTTAATAAACACTACCCGAAATAATACTTTTTTTAATTCAAAGTCGCATAAGACAGACAGCGACTTTGATTATGGCTGATGAGAAATATTTACAAACAATGTCATCGGATTTATTGATATGACGAAAAAAGACTCAGATCAGGATAATAGACATATAAATACATAATAATATAATATTTCATAGTTATTTGAATGAACATAAAAATCAAAAATGTTAAAATGGTGTTACAAAATTTTTTAGGGATTCCAACATATTTTACTAACTTGTTGTGTGTAAATATTTTAATAGTATATAATATATATAATAGTAAATAAGTAATGAACTTTCATAAATAACACAAGAAAGTTCATTATTTATTTACTATTTAATATTGAACATTTTGTTTTGTATTAATTGAATAATTGTAACTAATTCAAATTATTTAAAAAAAAAAATAATAATTTGAATTAGTCGCCTCTGTGGTCTAGCGGTCCGGGTGTTGGACTTGACTGCATGAGGTCCTGGGTTCGAATCCCGGGTCGGCCAACATAAACAAAATTGGATTTTTCCAATTTTCTAATTAAAAAAAAAATGTTGGTCGGGATTGGAAATGTGCCCGGTTGGCGATAGGCTTGCCACCTATCACATTGTGGGACTTAGTGTCTTCGGCTAGTCGTGGGTGCCTTGGTTGTACCTCTGCCTACCTCTTCGGGGATATGGGCGTGAAGATACTTTAATTGAATCCTATTAATATTATAAATGCGAAAGTTTGTAAGTATGGATGTATGGATGTTTGTTACTCTTTCACGCTCGAATTGCTGAACGGATTTGTCTGAAATTTCGAAGACAGATAGATTGTGACCTGGATTAACATATAGGCTATTTTAAATCCCTATCGCACACCGGGTTTCTGTGAAAACGCGGGCGAAGCCGCAGGTAGCAGCTAGTAATTAAATATGTATACAAACAATTTTAACATGTAAATGAATTTAACTCTATCTATTGTAAACTACCCGTGATAGCGTCCAAGTGAAAGAGTGTAAAAGTGAAAATTAGTTCTGTCCCTGGGCCCAATATTTATAGAGAAATTTATAATATTTCAAATACTGTTCAATTGTGCTTACCAAACAAGAACTATTGGTGAGTGTTGGTAAAAACACCGTCTCAATAGATGCAAGAAGTACATCAGATTCAATGTGCGAGTAAAATGTCGACAGGCCAATTGTATCCTTGAATTCTATATCAGTGATGTATTTCTCTAAATCGGTTATCCTAAAAAAGAAAAAAAAGAACAATGGTTTTGTGTCATTTAGATGTCTGCATTTCCGGGTCTGGGTGTATTTATTAAAGTATTTCTATGCATTAGTATCGTTGACTAACACCCATAATACAAGCATATAATTTGCTTTAACTTTGGGGTTAGATTCAATTAGTGTAAGTTGTCCAGGGATATTTATTATTATTTATTATTCATACTCTAACAAATCAGCTTACCTTGCCAGTACGGCATTAAGTCATTATTATTGCACTATAATCAAGAATATCGTTACGTGGGTTCTAACTTCTATTAACGGCCAATATTAATAAGGTATCTCTAAAGATGGATTTCAAGCAAACTAGATAGCTGCGTATCCGCCGGCCTATCCTATACCTAATTGCCATATTTATCCTGTCCACAGATATATTATTGGCAAGCGATAACATAAAAATGGATCAAAATATCAATCTTGGACAGCAAGTTCTGGATTAGGATTGATTATTAATATTGGCCGTTAGTCGATTTTCCACTTAATGTGAACACAAAATCATTTCTATCCAGTACACAACAGAATTACTACGCGCGCACTAGCTACTGACAAAGTATCAGTAAACATAATCAACGGAATCAATTCACTAATCCATATCTTAGTTCGTACCACGTCAGTTTATCTTAGCAGATACCTCCTATGTCTTATTTATTTAGTTAGCTGCTAGTAACCTGATAAAAATAACTTACTCTTTTAAAGTTAGTAAAGATATGTTTTCTTCTGGAACGCATATATTATAAACATCACGTAAATATTTATGAACGACCTCTGTTTTTGATGAATTTATGAAAACTATTGACATTTCATCCAATGGAATTTCAGTTAGTAGTTTTATGCCTGCAAAAAGTAATAATAGTGTAATAGTAGCATAGCTAGATAAAGGGCTTAATTTTAAATGTATCACCAATCGAGCACTTATATAATCGTGGACACGGTTTTTTTTATAAGAACAATGGAAAATACATTTGCCACTTGTTAAATACCCGAATCTGGAACCGGAACCTGATGTAGTAGATGCCAATACTGGATGACTAGAGCACAGAATCGACATAAATGTAAAAGCAACATTGAATATAAATTTCTTTCACTTACCGGCAATCGCCGCTAGCTCTTGTAATAGATTAGTCTTTGCTGTGACTCCGCAACGTGCAACAACTACTGGTTCGTTAACACGAAGTGCCTTCTCTAAAATATCTAAAGCATTGTTTATAGTTATTCCATTTTCCCCCTCGTTTTCAGTAATCTGCAACAATACAAACAAATTGACAAACTGTCTACTTATTCTTATTATTATTAACTCTTTATTGAACACAACAAAAATTACAGAAAAACGTAAGACTAAAGTAAATGTAAGTACAAAGGGCGAGCTTATCTCTAATAAACGAATTTTTTTCCTGCCAACCTGTTAAAGGAAAACAATAAAATATGAAATACTAGCGGCCCGCTACGTGCTTCGCTACGTATATGACCGCATGAATGACATAACACAACAAAAGAAAAAAAAATAACTGAAAAAAGTTTCAACATGACAGCATAATCCCCATCTGAAAAATGTGTCAATTTGAATTAAAAATGCCCATTAACAAAACGATCCGCCATTTATTGAATTCATTTGTTACAAAAAATGTGATAAATGAGAACCGCTTAACCGATTTTATGCATACTTCACATAAACTCTCTACTAAATAGTCCAAACAAAGCCTAAACATTTGGTTTGGATAGGTAAGCCCGTTCTTGAGTTTTCTCAAGTTGAGTTATCTAAATATTTGAATAGATTCAGAGATAGATTACTTACATCTACTTAGATATATATATTTTATATATATGTTTATATTTTAGTTTAAAAAAAACGTATAAAAATATTCACCTTTTTGACAGGAGGTAGGCTGACGTAAGTGTAGCTTTGTCCTGTATTACTTGGTACAGTTGGTAAATTTTCCATTGTATCCGTAGTCCTGATAATTGCAAAGTATCTGGAATATAATGAATAAGCTTATACGAGTAATTTTGAATAATGGACAAATAATAAAAAAAAAAAATGTCTTCACGCCCATAATCACGAGGAGGTAAGCAGAGTTACAAATAGAGCACTTACGACAAGCTGATGTCCCACTATGTGACAGGTGGCAAGCCTATCGCTAACCAGACATATAGCCAAT
>NJDC01012594.1:0-11373 GCA_002245475.1 Calephelis virginiensis | reverse complement strand
TCACTCTCTTTAGAAAACATAGACGTAAAGGCGCTGACGCTGTAGTAAACTTACAGTCGGTGTTTTACAGCACTTAAATTATTACTAATGACTTTGTATTTACTTATTAACTTCATCTGCATTTTTTAATAAGAAAGTGGGCCAACAGGCAAGTGTTACTTAATAGTAAGTATTCATTGAGCCCTACGGACATACACAATGCCAGAAATACAATATAGACGTGTTATCACCTTTTTATGAATCAGCACTTTTTATGTTTCCCCAAGTCGTTTTTAGAAACACTGCTCTTTTTAACTGGTTCTACAAAAGTGTTACAGAGAATAAGGAATGTCAGCAAAATTTTTAAAATTATGCTAATATCTTTGACCACATTTTTATACATAATGTAACAATAATAAAACTAAATTTGTTCATTAATAATTATTCGTTAAAAACAATTATAGTTAAGATTTATATACAGGATACTATCCAAAACTACTGTTATCAAAAGTTTTGTCGGTTTGTATGTTCAGTGTTCAAAAACTACTACACAGAGTTGAACTAATGTTGTGTTATGTATCATAAATGTTACCCTACTTACCCTACCCTAGAAACTTTTTGAATACTTTTTACTCCAGAAAAATCTATATTTTCCAGCACTAGTCACGAAAAGTCACTTCAACGTTATATATAAAAACATACTTTGTTGTTAGATCGTTTCCTATTGTATGTGTATTCCTTACCTAATTTATTCTATTCGCACTTTTATATCCTTCTAGTATTTCCGTCATTAATTGTAATCTTTATACTGATAACTCAATTAGGATCATCTTTATTAAATGATATCTGGAGTACACACATTATTAATATTATCTTCACGCCAAGTATCTTGTGTGATAAGCAAAGAGTGTAAAGTGCAAAGTTTCATGATTACAAACCTGTCTAGCTGTCAAATAGTAACTTACGTCAAATACGGGCTTTATTACAAATTTGCTTAAGTCAAAGTTACTTCAATTACATGTATAATTAAGGTCAGTTGTTCGGGTCGACCGTTTTGTAGCAATTTGCGATATGGCCCCAAGGGTGCAATAGTGTGGGAAACTTGTGAGTGCAATGGTGGTATTGGCAAGGACCTTAATTAAGATTACTATATAATGTCTGCTATACTTGCCGATCACATTCGGAAAACTAGATATAAGAAAAAGTAGGATTGAAATGAAAGTTTTGGTGAAACAATGAAAAAAGACGTTTTTATGGTTTCGTTATGAGCTAGACTCCCGTCTAGCTTCTTTTACATTCATTACAACACATTCATAAGAACTAGCTGGTTTTGAAAATTTCTTACAACAGCCTCTGTAAACACCCGAGCGATTTGATCATGGAATGTCAACTTATTTATTCCCAGGTATCAAACTATCCAAATTCTCATTTTGTATCTGATTTATCATTTTTTATCTGCCATACTTTCTACATAACGAAACCATAAAAACATCCTTTTTCATTGTTACACCAAAACTTTTATTTTAATGCTACTTTTTCTTATATCTAGTTTTCCGAATGTGATTGGCAAGTATAACAGATATTATATAGTAATCCTAATTAAGGTCCTTGCCAATACCACCATTGCACTCACAAGATTCCCACACTATTGCACCCTTGAGGCCATATCGTAAATTGCTACAAAACGGTCGACCCGAACAACTGACCTTAATTATACATATAATTGAAGTAACTTTGACTTAAGCAAATTTGTAATAAAGCCAGTATTTGACGTAAGTTACTATTCGACCAACTTAAATTAGTTTTATTGCTTCATTAAGACTAAAAAAAGGGGAAAAAAAGTATCTTCACGCCCATAGCTCCGATCTGTTTGGCGGAGGCACAACCAGGGCACCCACGATTAACCGAAGACACTAAGTCCCACAATGTAATAGGTTGCAAGCCTATCGCCAACCGGGCACATATCCAATCCCGAGCAACATTTTTTTTATTAGAAAATTGGAAAAACCTCATTTTCTTATTGTTGCCCGACCCCGGATTCGAACCCGGGACCTCATGAAGCCAAGTCCAACACCTGGACCGCTAGGCCACAGAGGCGATACAAACAGGCCGAAAACAATAGTGTAGTATATATATATCTAGTAATACAGAAGAATTTTGCAATCCAGCTTTTTCCCGATCAGTACAAGTTTTGTGTATAGAGGGGTCGCAAATGAAACCGAGGATCGATTGAACCGAATCAGGTCAAGACTGGCCAGAAAATGAAATACGTGAGTAATATATTACATGGACTACTACTTTACTAAAATGTTAGTTTTAGTTTCAACTTCTATTCCTGTAATAAAAAGGCTTGCCACCTATTACATTGTGGGACTTTGTATCTTCGGCTAATCGTGGGTGGTTGGTTAGATGGTCTATATTGCAGTAGTGTGTACGGTGTGGCAACGCGTCGCCATGTGTAATCGACGACATATGATGTCTAAAATAATACGTTTACGTATTAGTCTAAAATAGTAATATTTAATTTTATCATAATGACATATTTAGTTCCTATTACAATGTGTTCTTTTCTGAATATTACTTTTACAAAATAATGTCGATGTTTCACATCTGCCAGGCATCCCGTGACGGCTCACATTTTTTATTTTCTTTTCTTTTTTCTTAAAATTATAGCTACGTTAATCAATCAGTTATGTAGGAGGCTCTTAATTCCCGCCTATAATAGATGACCTTCAAGTAATTAAAATTTTAAAATATGTTGCTATATTTAAAAAAAACTATTTACTTGACATCCTGTATATCATACCGTGTTGAGGAAAGTAGCCTAACTATCAATAAAAGTTTGGCGTGGTAAAACTTCACCGCAGCGAGGTCCGCTGGTTAAGTTGGAAATGTAGTTTCATTCTGGAAATCCGGTTTTTAAAACACTTATTACTGGAATTGTTACATGTTTGAGGTTTTATCCTTCCCTGCTATTTGACCCGTGACAGCGTTCTTTTAGACTTGATATTATAAAATACTATTTTGAAATGTAATGCCACACCTTTACATTTCAAGTAGTAATATTGTTATAAATAAGGTCGAAATGTGAGCGCTACGGAAAACGAATGAAAGCTTTTGTAACAACAAGATCAGAGAGAAAGTGGGGGAGGGAGAGTGTTTGTAACAAAGGCTTCTCCATTGGATCAGCCATGTGGAAATAATGGCAAATCGAAGATTAAAGTTACAGTTAAACGATGCGGATGTGAACGAATGTAGGTACCTGGTGAGACCTAGGTTGACAAGTACAACGGTGCCAAGAGACTCCAAAACAGGTGTGCTTTCATGAAAATATGATCAGAAGATCAGCTGCCTAGCTTCTTTCACATGATATTAGGTACTCTTTACTCTTTTCATACAAGGGATTTGTCGTGAATATATGTAATGTTATGTGCAAAGTTTTTCCTGCCATTTAAATACTTCATTGGAGTTTGATTTTTTAAATTATACCTGATGTTTTTACTATTTGCGTCCCTAATTTCATCAACAAGGACTTGCATAAAACAGAAAGACTGCCACTTAAGACATCGTATTCATTTTAACACATATTTTTTGTAAAATATAGTAGCCCCGCAAACCTGCTTAGATATGTATATCTAACATATAAAGCAAACATTTTCATAAATTCAAAAGATAATAAATAACTTTTGATTTTCGCCTACTTACAACTTTAGTTTGTTCGTACGTTATTTGAAGTCATTTTTACATCTATCCGTATTCGCGTATACAAATATATTATTAATAAAATATTTTTGATAGCTTAACAAATATTGTTTTCTTCTATTCTTGACATGCTAAAATTGAAATTCTATAAATTTTGAAGAAAGAAAACTTTTCTTCCCAGTCAGAATTTGAACCTGTAACCTTTCATCTCAAGCTGACGAATGCTCTAACCATTGGAGCTACTGGGGATTTAAGTCTTGAGGCGAAGTTTTTATTTATTTCTATACCGTTAACGGTCGCCTCTTTGGTCTAGCGATCCAGGTGTTGGACTTGACTGCATGAGGTCCTGGGTTCGAATCCCAGGTCGGCCAACATAAAGAAAATTGGATTTTTCCAATTTTCTAATTAAAAAAAAATGTTGTTAGGGATTGAAATGTGCCCGGTTGGCGATAGACTTGCAACCTATTACATTGTGGGACTTAGTGTCTTCGGTTAATCGTGGGTGCCCTGGTTGTGCTTCCGCCAAACAGATCGGAGCTATGGGCGTGAAGATACTATTTTTCCCCTTTTTTTAGTCTTAATGAAGCAATAAAACTAATTTAAGTTGGTCGAATAGTAACTTACGTCAAATACTGGCTTTATTACAAATTTGCTTAAGTCAAAGTTACTTCAATTATATGTATAATTAAGGTCAGTTGTTCGGGTCGACTAATCTAATCTAGATGGTATTTACGCCTCTGTGGTCTAGCGTTTCAGTTGTTGGACTTGACTGCATGAGGTCCCGGGTTCGAATCCCGGGTCGGGCAACAAAAAGAAAATTGTGTTTTTCCAATTTTCTAATAAATAAAAATGTTGCTCGGGATTGGAAATATGCTCGGTTGGCGATAGGCTTGCCACCTATCACATTGTGGGACTGTATGTCTTCGGGTAGTCGTGGGTGCCTTGGTTGTACCTCTGCCTTCCACTTCGTGGATATGGGCGTGAAGATACTTTATACCGTTAACGCGATTAGGCTTTCTTTAAAATTAATTGAAATTTAATCCAAGCACAGAGCAAGTGCTAAAATAAAAATACCTTGAAATTCTCTTTATTTTTTTATTGTATGATTTGTATATTTTTGGGGGCAAGTGGTGTTCAAATGCAATATGTACTATAAGGAAACTGTTTCGTTCTTGTGAATTAAAATGTCAAAAATAGGACAAAAAATATACCTCGTTATAAAAATAGATAATAATATGATAACTATTTTTTCATATCTATTTGATTACAAAGTTTAAGTATAATTCATGTTAATAATGGTTCAAGTAACTTGAATAATCCTGTCAAAACTACTTTTTGAAGACTAAGTCGCTAACCACTTCGCCAACGTGATAGTTTTAGTAAATAAAAGTTTTGCGCAGCTTAAATTTAGCGACGGCGAACTTCAATTTAGTTCTTAGGTCTAGTTTAAGTAGTTTCCTTATACCGTTCTTACAAGAACCGATTTTGTTTCCAAAACGATTAAACAAACTAGGCAAAGATAAATACTTGAAGTTTAAGATAGGTTTAAGATAATATAGGGTCTGAGTCCGAAGAGTAGAATAAGTCGTCTTCATAAAATTTTAAGCATAGGCAAAAGTAATACTAGCAGCAAGGCCAGTAGTAGTAGAACTCATTGCTGAATCATATCCGGGTAGTAATCTATCGCCTCACCTATTCCTTCCACCCCAACCACAGTCATGTTCCACTCCCATTAGTAGGGTAGTTAGTAGATTTGACAATAGGCCTAAAATCCCGGCAATATGACAACAATGCATGTGACACAAATATTGTTTTTGTCTGTATTTACTGCATTAAGTTGATTATCGCCTCTGTGGTCTAGTTGTTCTTTGTTGATCAAAGCAGATATCGGGTTTGGTTTTTTTTTTATGATATAGGAAGGCAAACAAGCAGACGTTTTCCTGATGGTAAGAAATTTACGCCACCTAGAGACACCAAAGGTGGTAATGGTGCGTTGCCAACCTGAGGTCGGGATGTTAGGCCTCGAGCAAAAGTAAGTTTACCGGCTACCTTACCTTCCTAACCGGAACATGTCATGACGTTATGGCGGCAGGAATATACAGGTAAGGTGGTGGTACCAATCCGGGCGAGTTGTTGCGAAACTCTACCACCTAGCCAGATGTCACGGTGTTAGTGACGGTAAGCCTATGCTCGCCTTTTACGAGCTGCCTGGCAAGGAAGGCAGATGGTCTATTCTGCAAAGGGGATTTCCGAGTTGTACTACTCGAATCGTATTTTTTTGTAATTAAAAAATAATGTTGCCTAGGATTGGAAAAGTGCCCGGTTGGCGATAGGTTTGCCACATTTTCGAACTTTGTATATTCTGCTAGTCGTGGGTACTCTTATTGCCATTTCTGCCTAGCTCGTCGGGGACACAAGTATCTTACTACTTTTTTATTTATAATTGGCTATTAAATTTTTCTTCATAGAATCCTTCTCAAGATAATAAAAAAACAATTAGCGAAATTGCTGAATTGAAAATGGTAGCCGATGACCAAGGAAAGGGACTCTTTTATTTATACACATACCCGGTGAACTTCGTACTGTTTGACACCAAGCTGCTAAGAGTTTATATGAAAAAAAAATAGTTAAGTATTTTTTCCCATTTTCCTGAAATTTTCTCGTTTTTGGTTCTTGTAAAAGCCATCTTCCGGCAATAACCAACTCAACAGAAACTGATGATGAGTGATGCCATAACCACGCGAAATGGGAATTCATTTTTATTTATACAGTCATATTCTATTGAACATTAAATTATTTGAACTATTGTTTTAAGTAAAAAATAAGTTTTAAGTTGTTGAATGAAGCTTCTCTGTGGTCTAGCGGTCCGGGTGTTGGATTTGACTGCATGAAGTCCCGGGTTCGAATCCCGGGTCGGCCAACAAAAAGAAAATTGGATTTTTCCAATTTTCTAATTGAAAAAAATGTTGGTCAGGATTGGAAATGTGCCTGGTTGGCGATAGGCTCGCCACCTATCACATTATGGGACTTAGTGTCTTCGGCTAGTCGTGAGTGCTTTGGTTGTACCTGTGCCTACCTCTTCGGGGATATGGGCGTGAAGATACTTTTTTTTTAATGAAACAATAAAAGCAAAGAGTGAAATTAAATAATTACATTGTACTTTACCATGCGGTTTTGAAAGCTCGACCAGCGATCAATTTCGTGGAAGTGGATTTGCTCGCTATATGGCTTTTACTACTGGAAAATGTCCAGAGTTTCAGAACTTTATACAATTGATTTACCTACTTAAAAAAATATATCAATTCATTGGTATGTATTTAACCCCCTACGGAAAATGAGCGATGTTATAAGTTTGACGTGTCGGTGTGTATGCGTGTCTGTCTGTCTGTTGCATTATAAGTTTTGAACGGATGAATTGATTTCGATGCAGTTTAATTTATTTAAAAGCTGACGTGATCGAGATTGTTCTTTACTACATTTTATAATGGTAATTAAAAATGTTTAATTTTCAGATTATTTAATTTGACTGAGGCGAATCATTTAAAATGTGATCAAAGTACTATTCATACAAGATACGTTTCAGAATTATGTTTAATGAACCATAAATATTTGTGTACTTAGATGAAGTATGTTTATTTTATGAAATTGGAGTTGGGTTTTTAACTGACTTAAAGAAGGAGGAAATTACATGTTCGACTCCATATATCTTTTTATGTACCTTAATCGAGTTATCCGTTATTTCTGAATCGAGTTTTTAAAAATTTTCTTTTATTTGAAAGATTATTCTTTCGGTGTGGTTCTTTTGTCACCAAGTGTAATTTTGATGATGGAGTAACAAGGAAACATAAATATACTCAATTTTTGTGTACTTAGATGATATAGTTATTGAAATCGAAGTCGTTTTTTGCAGTTTTACTGCTCTTATATTATTTCAAAAAGAAAAGTATCTTCACGACCATACCCCGAAAGGGTAGGTACATGCCCAACTAGGGCACTCACGACTAGCCGAAGACACTCAATTCCATAATGTTAATTGCCTTAATCCAAAATGTTAAATGTTCCACTTTAATTTTATTGAACTGAAAATATACATTTCCTAATTTTTCTTACTGCCCGACCCGATGATTGAGCGTGAGACCTCTAAAAGTGAAGTCCGACGCAAGACTGCTAGACCACAGAGGCGATATTTTATTTTCAAATATTTAAAAGCCATAGTAATTAGTTTTGGATCTGTGTTTTTATTTAATTTGTTTGGTATCTATTTCAGGTTTCATATTTCAGACATATTTTAGGATTAACTAACACAGATGCTCAATTAGGTCACAACGTCAACGGTCCATATTAGAGGACCAAGGGGCTTCGGATATTTTTGGATGTAAAATACAGTTCCGACTAGTTAAAGGGCACTGTGACCTTTCGCAATTTATTTCAAGCTATTAACAAACCCAGAGTTACAAAACTTTCAAATTGGAATTTAGAATTTCTAATTATTCTAACTCCTAACGAATAGGTAACGTTAAAGAAAGTTTTCAACAAATATATACATGCCCATACATTTTAGACAATACCCAAAAATAACTTAACGATATAAAATATAAAACAAGTCGTGGGACACCAGGTAGGAGGGAAGATCCTTCGGCTAATGTAGAATCGACACAATTCATGAGTATATACTATACATTGGCGGGGTGGAGTGAGGGAGAAAGAGAAAGGTATTATACACTACTCGCTTGTGTACAGTCGCGCCTGCGCACGTCTCATTGAACAGTTTTATTCCACGGTTTTTTCTTACGGTATTCACTAAAACATTTTTTTCAGTTCAGTCGCGCAGCAAAATTCCTATCTCCTCCAAGCTTGCCGTAAGGAACTTCGTTCCAATAAGCTAAAATAACTAAAAAATATTCAGTTCTTCCGCGAGAATTTGGTTTGAAACTACTTTTAGGTTATCGTTAACTTTTTTAAACGATGATTAAAAAAGAGGCAAACCACATTTAGTGGTATGAGATAAGTTTGCATTAATCTGGCATATCTAAAATGTTTCATTTCTTTTCTTTTTGTTTTAATAGCGTGGACTATATATTTGATTTATAAATTATATATAGTATGTATTGAGCAGAATTATCACCATTGGGATAAAAAATAGCCTATATCACTTTCCAGTCTTCTGTCTGCCTCCATACACACAAGTTATACTACAAGAAATGAGACAGAAAAGAAGGCAAAACAAATAAACAAATTTGTGCATAGTTTTTTCATTTTAACATTCAATTTCGGACAATCTTTGAATAACATTGTGATTTGAACCAATGTTATATATAAAGTTTAATTACATTTATTTGCTTATAAAGATTAATTTAATTTAATAACATTATAAAGTTTTATATTATAATATACATCCTATCTACATTCCTATATATTCATATTTTGTATATTTATGCATAGTGATAAATCTGTAGAAAATTGAACAATGTACAGACTTAAAGAAATTTAAAAAAAAATAGGTGCAGGCGACTAAAATAGACAACAGAATACTTTTCTAGCTTTTTTAGAATTTTTGTTTATCTGTCTGTCTGTATCCCAACCACTATTCACTTCGAATTTACTGCACCGATCGCAACGAAATTTGGCAGGTCATTTTCCAAGGAAGGTTATAGGATACCGTTTACTTGTAACCCGCTAATTAAAAGAACTGCCGCTAACGCGCATACCAATTTCATTTATTCGTTATTCGTTTTGCACTATGTACTTTACAGATGGTCCCGTTATTTTTTTAAGTTATAGGTTTTGTAGTTTAGATATTATAGTAACAGTGAGATCCGAGAATGAGTGGGGTTGAAAGAAAGTGTTGGTGACAAAATGCGAAAGGTTCTGCTGGTTCGGTCATGAGGAAATAATGACAGATGAAATATTGACAAAGCAGATATACAATGCGAATGTGGATGGATGTAGGTACCAGGGAGACCAAGGTTGACATTTCACGATCAGATCACTCGGATATTATCCAAGGGTGGTCTCAAGAGTCTCCGAAACTGGCGTGTTTGTATGAAAAGGGTAATGAACGTGAATTAAGCCAGATAGGTTTGTTAGGATCGTGAGATCTGGCACTCGATACTCTCTGCCTACCCCGTAAGGAACTTGGCGTGAAGATATGTATGTATGTATGTAGAGATTATAGACAAAATATCACTTAGTATAAAGTTATCAAGTAACTCGAAATTGGTCTTCTTACATATAAATACACATCTTCGTACCACTGTAGCTAAGGTAGGCAGAGAGTATGGAGTGCCAAGTGAATGAAGTTCACAGGGTCGGCTCGCATAAATGTAAGTAATAAAAAAATAACAGCAGAAATAAAAATAATTCATTTTTAATATTCTTTGGTAATTATTAAAAGGAATAACCCTGTAGGGCCGACCGCTCAAACCGCAGCTGTTTGGTGTCGCGGTTGAACTCAAATAACCCTTTCATTTTGAAAGGAACAGTTGCGAGTTGTTTTGCCTTTATGAAGTTCTATAGAGAATTTATATATTCATACCTATGTAGTAGTCTATTTAATTCATAGTTTTAATGGAATTTGAAGGCAAAAAAAGCAAACAGGTTTCCTGGTTAATATATATAGTTTTACCTATAGATACGAAAAATGTTATATTGCCTACACTTGATATTTAATCTCTTTTGTGTGGCAATATACTGACTAGTCTACTTGCTCAACCAGAACACAACGATGCTGATTACTGTCGTTAGAATAAAATAGAACAGAAAATATTTTTGTTTACATTCACCTTCAATAAGGCCTTAGAGTGGAAGAGGTGACGAGTCTACATAATATTAAAAACTACCACGGGTTCATTATGGTACCACTATAACAGTTATAACATTTCATACCAGTCCGGTTAAGTTGCTGCTATAATCTAGTCATAGTCAGAGGATTGACAAATCGTCATTTGCTTTCCACGAACTTATAAAAATTGATTCTTTTGATAAAAGCTAAGGACTAGCACAGGTAAAAATGATACAAATAAAAATAACGTACATACATCAATAAGAATTATGTTTTTATAATCTCTTGTATTAACTATCGCCTCTGTGGTCTAGCGGTCCGGGTGTTAGACTTGACTGCATGAGGTCCCGGGTTCGAATCCCGGGTCGGCCAACAAAAAGAAAATTGGATTTTTCCAATTTTCTAATAAAAAAAATGTTAGTCTGGATTGGAAATGTGCCCGGTTGGCGATAGGCTTGCCACCTAACACATTGTGGGACTTAGTGTCTTCGGCTAGTCGTGGGTGCCTTGGTTGTACCTCTGCCTACCTCTTCGGGGATAGGTAAAATTGTAATTTAGTAGCATAATATTTTACATAAATGAAAGAGATCATCCTGTACCACCTTATCAATTATTTTTTTACATGAACCCCCTCCTCACAATAACTAACACAAGAAAAATTATTAGCAAAATTGATCCATGTGATGCTTTGACCTGATATGACCAAGAGAAATAGGTATTCACCTTTATATACCGAGTTGATAGACGCTGTCCTGTCTTAACTATAGATATATTTTTTTTACATGAAACTTTCTCCTGATGATAACCAACACAATAATAAAGAAATAGCGAAATCGGTCCATCCGTTCATGCGAGATGGGATGACCAAGAGAATTAGCGATTTGGTTAATAGGTCGGCCAAAAATGTTTTT
>NJDC01012593.1:12811-43965 GCA_002245475.1 Calephelis virginiensis | reverse complement strand
ATACTCTCTGCCTACCCCGTAAGTGACTTGGCGTGAAGATATGTATGTATGTAAAATAACTCATGTAAATTGAGCCTGAAGTTGCAAAGGGATGGGCGGACAAACTTTTTTTTGTATGAAGACAGAAAATCAACAGTTCAAAAAGTTTTATAAAATTGACATTATGTAGTACAAAAAAAGGTATTTAATACTGATTCGATTGTTCGACAAGGTAAAACTTGAAACATAATAATATCAGATATATATTTTTTTTATTTTTTCGTATGAATTTTGAGGCAAGTCAATTTCATCATAGGTCCAAAAAATTTGAAAATAACTCTAAAACCTCTTTTTTATCGGGGGTTAAAGATATGTTTAACCTTCTAACGATATCACTTCTTCTGTCACTGTATAATATGGCAGTTTAAACGTATAACAATAATAAATATGAATAATAATTCAAACAATTTATATAAATTAAATTTTGTTATGTCGCCTCCGTGGTCTAGCGGTCTAGTGTTGGACTTGACTGCATGAGGTTTCGGATATCGATCCTCGAGTCGAGCAACCAAAAGAAAATGTGTTTTTTTCTATCATATTGCGAGACTTAGTGTCTTCGGCTAGTTGTGGGTGTCCTGGTTGATACCTCTTCCTACCTCTTTGGGAATACGGTCGTGAAAATATAGAAGATGTTCAGTAGGTTTTACTCAATTTGGCACAGACCATTCTAAAATCGCTTCAGAAACATAACCGTCAGATGTTAGTCATAAAATTGTGTAGGTAGCTTTTTTTTATTTTATTCCGTCTTTAAATAGTAATGAGTATTGAGACGTTGTATCTAAAAATTCCGGCTGAAAAGGCAAGAGCACTTTATGGTAAGTGGCTACTTACGTTAAGTGCAGTTTACTATTTACAAACTGCGCTGCAAACTTTGAGAAGTGCAGTTAAAGTTATTCTACCACCGGTTTTATTAATTATAATTTTATCCTACACGGTTGGAAGAAAAACAAGCACACAGTTTTTTGGTGGTAAGAATTAGCTACCATTTTAAGATACCAGAGGTGGTAAGGGTGCTACTTTTCTCACGTTTTTATTAGCTTGGTATGTATCTACGTCTCTATGTAATGGAATTTTAGAACGTGTTTTCACTCACTTTACAAAGTGGGATTTAATTGATACTTCTTTAGCTCGTCAAAGGCAGATGATGAATACAATAGCAAAAAAAGCTGACATTAGCATGATCAGTATCAGAGTCTTCAAGATCTGGCACCAAAACTGTAGTTGTGCAAGCGGTAGAAAAACATCCCTCTATAGAGCTACCATGGCGTGTTTTTCCTTACCCGTAAAAGTTACGCATGACCCCAAAAAATATTTATGACCAATTTGTTTCCCTACAAAAATTAAAATTAAAAGTCAACGGTAGCATAAAAATAAGTTATGTTGTCTCACTATAGCTAAAGCACATCGTTTTAAAAGAACCCCGAAACAAAATAATGAAGTTGGTACAAGGCGAAAAGTTATAAATAATTAAGAAGGAAGGAGCTAACTTTCTGCCGCTAGGATGGTGTCACTCTGCATTTCACACATTTTTGTGTATTTGTGATAAGCGTATTTGTCTGCTTATATAACTAAAAATCCTATTCTACAATACAAAGTATCATTAGAATTCCATCGATACAAAGTTTTTTCCACAATCACCTACTATTTTTTTTTACAATTTATAGAAAATTATTTAAAAATATCAGCGGCGATAGAAGAAAGTGTTGTATCGCTACGAATTCTGTTTTTCTCCGTGTCCGTCTATTTTTCCAGTTCAGAATAGACCATCTGCCTTCGTGCCAGGCAGCTTGTAAGAGGCGAGCATAAGCTGTATTTATTACCAACAAGATAGTTGCTTGTGCAAAAACTTGCTCTGACAGGCATTCATTGCCTTGTCTATTATTGTTAATATAATAATGACCATTGTCATGTCAAGGTCCGGAGCATAACGACGCACCTAAAATCTATGCTGTATATGCAACGGCAGTTTTTTAGCATCAAGAGAGCCATGTGTTTGTTATATGTCCTATAAAAAAAGTATCATCACATACATATCCCGATCCCCAGAAGCACAACCAAGGCACCCACGACTAGCCGAATATACTAAGTCCCACAATGTGATAGGTGGCAAGCCTATCACCAACCGGGCACATATCCAATCCCGAGCAACATTTTTTGAAATAGAAAATTGGAAAAAACCCAATTTTTCTTTTTTTGTCCGACCCGGGATTCGAACCCGGGACCTCATGCAGTCAAGTCCAATAACCGAATCGCTAGACCACAGAGGCATAAGAAATAACAATTTGTGTCTAACCGTCTTGACCGCCTCGGTGGTCGAGTGGCTAGCGTACACGCCTAACTACACCGATCAACCACGAGGCTCAGGTTTGATTCCCGACGGGGGCAGGCATTTGTGTTATGAACATTTTAGATGTCTGCATTTATGGGTCTGAGTGTTTAAAACATTTATTCAGGCATCTATATATTGACTGATACTCATAACACAAGGGCATAATTTGATTACTTTGGGGTTAGATTCAATTTGTGAAACTTATTCAGGGATATTTATTTATTTTCTACTATAACATCTAGACCATGACGTCATCAAAATTATAGGTATAGTAGCAGTTGGCCAGGGCCTTGACCATGAGTCAGAATAGATTACGTTCCGTAAGTTACATGTCGAAATCTATGACACTTTTGGTCTAAAAATCTTAGTTACCAATAGAGGCGCTGGTCAAAGTTTCCATACAAATAATTTACAGAGATGGTAGCGAGTATAGTAAACTTGACGAGCTGGAAACTCATGGTAAGGGCTCTGTTCTAAAAAAAAACCGGAACTAAACGACGTAAATACTAATTGCACAGTTAATTGTTCCTCTAATTATTTTCAGTAACCTTTTGAGGTAAGTATTGGCAAGCAAAACATGTACTTGTGCCAAATTTCAAGAGGGCACATTGGTTTAAATAGGTAGGCTTTAAATGTGCTACTTTACCATTTCTAATAGGTTTTGTGAAATGTTGTATTAGAAGTGAATTCCCCCATATTTGTCTGGGCTCCGTTGCATAATAGACCATCTGCTTTTCTGCCAGGTTGGTCGTAAAAGTTGACCATACACTAACTCCGTGATACCTGACAAGGTGGTAGAGTTTCGCAGCGACTCGTTCGGATTGGTACCACCGCTTACCTATTCCTGCCGCCATTACGTCAATTCTTGCCTTTGACACACTCCAGTTCGAAGGGTAAGGTAGCCCGTAAACTTACTTTTGATCTAGGCCGAAGATCCCGGCCTCAAGTTGGCAACAAACCTTTAGTACCTTTGGTGTCTCTAGGCGGCGTGAATTTCTGACCATCAGGAAATCCGTTGCTTGTTTGCCTTCTATTAAAATAAAAAAAGTGAACCACATTTCAAACACCATACAAGCAGGTGGTTATGTTAAGAGACTGCCATCTCACACTGATGTTATGGTGGTAGGAATCGTTCAGGTGTCGATAGCAATCCGGGAGATCTCTTGCACAAGACTATATCATTTTTAAATCAAGAGGTTAGCAAACAAGCAAACGGGTGTTTTGATGATAAGAGTACTGTGGCCAACGGATACCATAGTTATTACAGATGCTTCGCTGTCCTGTGGCCAGAGGTTAGGACAATTTTGCAAGTATACCCTCAAAACTGAAACATGGCAGGATCTTTCACTCGTTGGTCGAGTGGCTAGTGTACACGCCTAACTTCGCCGACCAACCGCGAGGCTCGGTTCGATTCCTGACGGGTGCAGGCATTTGTGTGATGACCATTTAGATGTCTGCATTTCCGGGTCTGCGTGTTAATAAAAAATATTCTTGTATCTATTTAAGTATTTCTATGTATTAGAATCATTGACTAACACCCATAACACAAGCATATAATTTGCTTACTTTGGGGTTACATTCAATTTGCGTAACTTGTCTAGAGATATTTATTTATTTATTATTATTTATTCTACCACATTGTGATGTGGAAATATCTTTAACATTATACAAATTCATTATTAAGATTTAAAACATATTATATTATTATTATTATTATTATTGAAGTTAGGCGGCGAAAGCCCACCCGGGCAGGTTGCTGTATAACACACTACTACAAGTAAAAATCTTTGCATTATACCAGCACATAATTATGACATACTACACTCGTAGAATAATCCAGTGAGAGATTCGTCGAATCCCAATATCGACACGCTATATGACGAAAAACCATTATTGATTTTTTATGAGATTGGAACGCAAACAATCAGATGGATTTCTTGATGACAAGAAATTCATGCCGCCTAGAGACACAAAAGGTGGTAATGGTGCGTTTCCAGCCTGAGGCCCAGATGTTCAACGAGTAAAAGTAAGTTTACGGGCTACCTTACTCTCTGAACCGGAACAAGTTAACGGCAAGCATTGGCGTTGTGGCGGCAGGAATAGTTAAGTTGGTGGTACCAATCCGGGCCAACTCTGCGAAACTCTACCACCTAGTAGGATATCATGAGTGACGGTAACCCTAAGCTCTCCTTTTACGAGCTGCCTGACAAGGTGGCAGATGATCTATTCTGCAAAGGAACCAGGACCAACATGGGGAACGAATTATCTTTATAGTCCTATAGAAGTTGATTTTTGAAAAAACAGGAGCATGTGTTTTAACTCAAGTCTAACCATATACGACGGTGGATCCAAAAGTTATAAGCCCGACCTAGAAAATGAAAGTGGGTCTAAATTTATTTTTATTTTTCGACATAGTCTCCATCTAGCTCAACACACTTCTTCCAACTGACCTGCAACTTGTTTATCCCCTCGAAAAAAAAGATTCCGGAAGGTCGGCGAAATAGTCGTTTACTGCGACTATCACCTCATCTTTGGTCAAAAATTTCGAGCCACCCAAGTGTTTTTTTAAATTTGGAAATAAATAATAATCTGAGGGGGCTAAATCCGGCGAATAAGATGGGTGGGGCAGCCATTCGTAGCCACAATCATGGATTACAGACATTGTTTCAACCGAAGTGTGAACACGTGCATTGTCTTGATGAAACAAAACTTTCTTACGCAACATTCCCGGCCTTTTTTCTTTTATCTCTTCCCGGAGTCTTCGTAAAAGGTTACAATGATAACTAAAATTTATAGTTTGACCTTTCGGTAAATAATCTAAAAAAAATAATGCCCTTCGCATCCCAAAAAACAGAAGCCATGACTTTGTTAGTCGACAAAACGACCTTAGCCTTTTACGGTGTAGGAGAGTCTGATCTTTTCCACTGTTTGGATTGTTGCTTTAATTCAGGAGTATGGTGGTGAACCCAGCTATCATCCATGGTAACAAATCTAGACAAAAAGTCCTCGGGATCAGTCTCAAAAAGTTCCAAACAGTCTCGCGTAATTGTGTATCGAACTCGTTTTTGTTCAGCTGAAAGCAACCTCGGGACCCAGCGAGCAGATACCTTATGAAACCCCAACTCTTCCGTTATTATGTGTTGCACCCGGCCATAACTAATGTTTGTTATTTCAGCTATTTTACCAATGGTCAAACGTCGGTCACCCAGTACGAGATCACAAATTTTATCGATGTGTTCTTTCGTGGTAGAGGAGTAGGCCTTCCACTCCTAGGATCATCTTTAATGCTCTCTAACTGGAATACGATGGAGCAGACTCCCTCAAAGTGCTCACCTTATCTTGATGGATGCCTTTTGGTGATAGGCCTTTTTTATTGAGGTACTTAAAGACAGCACGGTATTTAATTTTCTCCATTATTGAAAATTCCGTCAGATTGCTTCAAACAAATAATCACAGAAAATTTATATTGTGCAGTATCGGAATGAAACTGCGCACAATAAATCAATATGACACATACTAACAAATGACGGTAGATTTTAAAAAGATGTCATAGCTCCATGTAGGTTAGGCCACGAACTTTTGGATCCACCCTCGTACTAATATTATAAATGCGAAAGTAACTCTGTCTGTTACGTTTTCAGGCCTAAACCAGTGAACCGATTTTGATGAAATTTGGTATAAAGATAGAATAGACACTAAGGAACATCATAAGTTACTTTTTATTGCAAAAAAATAGGGGAGAATGGGTAAAAAGAGGGGATGAATGTTCATTTGGAAATTCGTCATTTTTAAAGCTGTAACAGTAAAACTTTGTGTTTAGACACTTTAAGATAAACTAAAGAACATAGGCTACTTTTTATAGCAAAAAATAGGGGAGAGTGGGTAAAAAGAGGTGATGAATGCTCGTATGGTTAATCGTCAATTTTGAAGATATAATAGTGAAACTTTGTATTTAGACACTTTATTAGGAATCAAAGAACATAGGCTACTTTTTATAGCGAAAATTGGGGGAGAAAATTGGGGTAATAACAGGTGATAAATGTTCGTATGGAAAATCGACATTTTTGAAAATATAACAGTGACACTTTGTATTTAGACACTTAATGAGGAACGAAAGAACATAGGCCACTTTTTATAGCGAATAAAAAGGGTAGAAGGCGTAGAATGGTTGATAGAGATTAATATTTGCTTGAAAATTCGTCATTTTTGTTAATACTGTTGCCTGTGACTTGGTACAGAACCGCGTTGCAACTCTTTCTCATCCTGCCTCAAAAAGTTCCGATCTGGCACGAGCGCAGCATCAGGAAAATCTATGAAGTTGATATGTTATATTTCTTACACTCTTTGGAATCCTTCTAATACTATAACTGCGAAAGCTTGTATGTTTGCTTATTAGTCCTTCACGCAAAAACTGCTAAACCGATTTTCATAAAATTTGGCATACACATAGAGGGTAGCTTGTTTTAACATATAGGATAGTTTTTATCTCGAAAAATGTTTTTCTGCGGGACCATTAATCACGCGGACAACGCCGCGGACAACAGCTAGTGTGTAATATATCTAAAATGTTATCAAAATTATTGTAGCGGCTTAGTCGTAAAAGCTTAACAGACAGACAGACTTCTATATATATAACAATAAGTAGTATAGGGAATAAATTGGGTGAAATTGTTACTAAAATTTGTAGAACTGACGTAAAGCGGTAGTAGAACCAAATTAACAACAGTACTTGTGGTAAACTCCAGTATGCTACACAACGTCTGAGTGGCTGGTTGCCTCAGGCTCATATAAACGAGTGAACGTGCATGAATTTCTCTGTAAGTAGCTCTAGCATTCTCAATGCTCATATCGCTATTTCTCATTGTTGGTAAGCCTTGTTGGTCTACGAAGTTGTTCATATGATTATTGTCTGTGCATATTTTTTATTACGTAGTTTATAGAATAACAACATGGTTTACAAATTCAAATGAGTTCTTCGTATTTTATTTGCTCTAAATTCAATGAAAGGGGTAATTAATGTGGAGGTAGCCAGAAAGATCTGATAAAAGATTCGACACCTGATACTCTCTCTCTGTAAGAGACTTGACATGCTGACATGTATGTATGTCTAATTCGAGATATTTCTACAACATTTTTATGAACTATGACGATATCTACTTATCTATGTGACGGAATCTTAGAACTTATCTTACATCCCCATTAAAAGGTCGAAATTAATTAACATTTTGCACACTTATCAGGGGCCGGCGACAAAATAACAATAAAAAAAAATTATGATCATGATCAGAATCATCTTAAAGTTTACGTAGCGTGCGCTAGTTACATGTATGTTGAGTGTGAGTTTGGCACGAATTTACTTTACTACCGCGTTTGCGTTTGGACGATCCAAATGTATGGAATAATTTAGTTGTTTCGACTATCCGCTAGAGGCGCTGGCAATAACTCCATACATATAGGTCATTAAACGTAAACACGATAGTAAAGTAAATCATTTCAAAAACTCACACTAGACACAATAGTTAAAGTTACGCAAAAAATATGTTTGTAGTACGACATTATTACATTTTAAATTTTTATACAAAGTCAGCAAAAACATGTGTGTGTCCCTTATGTTTGTCCACTACCTTTACGTGGTAAGTTATTAATAAAGTTTAAATTAAAACATTATTTGTGAAGGTGTTATTAACATGAACAAAATTGACCTTGCTATTGTTTAATTTCAACGAATATTAGGAGATATAAAAGTTTTAAAAGAACACTGCAACAGAATAATGAATACCGCACTTATTTGTGATACATAAGCACAAGACGAGTACCCGTGACTTATGAATAATGTATAATTTATGTATAACGATAAACTTTTATTCAATACAAACTATTTTGCAAAATTTTATTTTCAATCCCACATTTTTCATTTATCAGATTTCCAGTGGAAACCTAACAATGACACTAAGCCGAGAAACGTGAACTCGGCGAGCTCGAGATATAGCTAATCCAGAAGATAAGCTAAGCTTAAAATCTGGGACGAAGTTAATTAGAATTTCAGCCAGCCTTATTACTCGTTGTTTCATTTACACTATGTACTAACTGTATTACTAGGGAAGTCTGATCGGAACTATCGGAAAATTTTCTGTATAGTAATCGCCTTAAAAGCTTCGACTATAATTACATTACTCATCTTATTAATAAACAAAGAGTAAAGTACTCCAAAGTTTAATTTGACAATAGAGTCTTTAAGACACTGTTATACTAACTATAATGTTAGCTAAAGCTTTTATTAATCAGATAGCAATGGTTTAACCAGGATTCTTTCACGGCGCAGTTTAAGTAGATTCAGACGGTGGTACCTCTTGAACAGTCTTACATCAAAATCAGTTGTAAAAACCCGGATGTCATGTTGTCATAATTATTTCAGCTATGCTCAGCACTAAATGACCCTTCAATTTATGTTATAACAATCAATTTTGGTTGAGCAATAAGAGTCTTTATGGCACATGTGAACTTTCAATTTTTCTTGTGTTTTGTATGAGAGCGCGTCTTCTGTAAGTTAGTGCTTTTACTTATTGTGTTATTTAGTCTCCTAGAATCGTTATACCACAGAATTAAGAACAGCTTTTCATGATATAAGATTTGTTTTAAGTAGAATAGTACAATCTTTTTATGGCTTTGGAAGGAAAACAACCGAAAGATTTCCTAAAGAAATATAAGACGTTTAAAAACACCAAACCTTGCCATCCAGACTGGGGTGCTATACCTCCATAAATATTTATCTATCCAGCCAAACGAGAACAAGACAGTTATAAGCATTAAGACGAATAAATAGATAAAAAGGATCAACATTACAATGTTCTCTACTTAAAGAGAGGCAGAGAAAGCAACATTTTATACTATGTAGTGATTATTAACTCGTTTGTCGGAAATCAAACCAAATTTTAAAACTAGTCGCAAATACAAATTCACGTACCGATTTAGTTTACAGCTTTCTGTCGTTTAAAGCATGCAAGATAAAAGTCAGCAGTTGCTAACCCCTTACGATGCGAGTTTGCAACACAAGAATGCAACTCGCTCACAAAGCGTTTGTCGTGTTCAGCAAATTGCTGAAACGTTGTAAGCTGCAGGCAATCACCGAGACATTATAGTTTAAATTTTATGGGTACAACATAATTCAAACTGGAAAAATCTTATGCTTTTTAGTATTTGCCCCGCTGGTTCGGTCATGTGGAAAGAATGACAGATGAAAGATTGGCAAAGCAGATATACAATGCGAATGTGAATGGATGTTGGTACCCGGGGAGACCAAGGTTGACATTCCACGACCACATCACTCGGATATAATCCGAGGGTGGTGTCAAGGGTCTCCGAAACCGGTGATAAGTCCCTTACGGGTTAAGGGACATGGCATATATATATATATATATATATATGCCAAGTGTGTGTGTGCGTGTGTGTGTGTGTGTGTGTGTGTGTGTGTGTGTGTTTAGTATTTGTTCTCACTATTGTCGTATTTGGGATTTTGTAGCTAAATGGCAAGAAACGGAACCGAAGAACGAAGTAATTTTTGCAGGTGAAAAATTATTTTGATATTTTGGGCTATTGTTTATTTTTTTACTTTCCAATTTCAATTTATGTGTGCATTTTTTAATAAATGTAAATATTTCAATGTAATAATTATTATAAAAGTTTTACTATGCAAGGTTTTTTGTAATTAATTTCTTCAAAGTTGGCAACTGTAATTGTAGCTTATGAATTAATTGTTTTTCTTAGGTCTGTAATTTTAAGGTAAATTATACAAGGGTTCGTATAAAGAGGTCCCTTTGTCATTATACACTCTTAGTTGTTGTAAATTCTACTCCAAAACTAAATTCGTTAATTTATTACATGAAGCGAATTTAAATAATTTAGAAACTATAAGGGGGAAAGGGAGATTTTACGATAGTTTTTTAGTACCACCTTAAAAAGAAAATACCTTACATCTTTATTTTTTAGCGCAGCATAAGTAACTCATAAAAATAAGAGAAATAAATTAAGTGAGAGAAAGTTAAAATCAAATAAATATACTTATATATAGAAAATATTTCACAATAATCCCTAAGAGAAAACAAAAAACTAATTTTTGTATACTGAACGTGATCACCTTCCTTGTCTTTTGCACGAAGCTACGAATTGATTTTTGACTACGAAAAGTGAGTGCCGCGTTCCGATCCGGTGGTAGTTTTTAGAATCTGGGGGCACGGGAGTGTCCCCGCCAAGACCTACCTTTTCTCAAAACGGTTCGTCGTATTTTTGAACCTTCATAACTTGAGTTGAGAGAGATAAACAAATTTTTTTCGGGATATGATGCCATTGGTAGACTTACTAAACCTCTAAAGTTTTAATTGCATAGCTCTTATACTTTAGATTTTATTGATATCTAAAATACTCACTCACTCACTCACTGACTGATGATCAACGAAATTGTTAGGGTACTTCCTGAAGTCCTAGAAAGCTAAATTTGTGTATATAAGCTAGTATTAGTACCCATTCAACAAAAAAATCCTAAAACTTGAAATTTTTACTCTCAACCCCTTAAACTAGGTGGTGAAAATTTGTTTGAGACTTCCGCTTATTTTGATGCTAGAGATCTGAATGTGGCCGCGTAGGGGTAAATCTTTTAATTGCGTCGTATAACAAGAGCTGCAGTGTGTACGAAAAAAATCCCAAAACCCCCATCCCCTCCCAATTTTTCCTCCCTTATCCCTGTATCTCAGAAATAACAGCACGTTGAAAAATTTGGTTTGCGGTATCGTATTGAGAGGGCTAAATTATAGCGTAACAAAAATTTGATCTTTCCCCTCCCCATCATTTTCACCCCCCTAAGTCTGTATCACAAAAACTACAACACGTAGAAGAATTCTATTTATTACGGAATCATGTTGAGGGGGTTAAATAAAGTAGAACATTTTGATGCTAAAGGTCTGAATATACATATAAACTTCAGTAGTATTAAGGCACAACAGACTGCGTTAGTTGAATATAATTGCCTAAGAGCCAAGTATCGTCCTGAGCTATCGCTTATTGTAAACAGTAAGCCAACAAAAAATAAAGGCAAAAATACAGAAGGGGTTTTAAAAAAGGCATCTCAGATGCACAAGAAATATACCCCAAAAAAGAAAGAAAATATGAGCGAAAACAAAATACTCGTATTATAATATCATGAGCAACCTACAAAAAGAAATGAAATCCCACAAAAACATTTCATGTTAAATGTTGCCAAGACGAGACCATATAGCTCGCACTGTCAAAAAGTACGTCGACTCGCCAAAGTCCACGGTTTGCATGCCTACGAGATTATAGCGGGAAAACTCATGTACGCGCTACGAACTACGTGGTACGAGCTGTGGCTGTAGTATTTTCCCGTAACTTGAGTGTAAAATTAGGGCTTATCGATTTAGGGCTGGGCGTGCAGGGTTAGAAACTTGGCTCTACACGAGATCTGATTACTTTTTGACAGTGCGAGCTATATGGTCTCGTCTTGGCAACATTTAACATGAAATGTTTTTGTGGGATTATATAGACGCGTTACAAGAATATTTTTATAGATCTTACGTGAATAAATATATTTTTAATTTTTTAATAGAGAGTATGACTATAAGATGTCATCGGATCGGATTTCATTGATTATAACATGTACTGTCAATAAGAAATAAATTATGGTATCTACAGAAATGATTAGTCGTATGAGTTGAAAAATTATGGTAACAATCAATCAGGGAATAATGAAAGTTTTTTCTGGATTTGACAGACTAAAGGCCAATATTAATAACCTATCTACAGACAGATGTTTTCTAAAGTTTTGTTGCTAAGATTCCTGGTAATTATGGAAAAATTATAGTGGTTGCTTAGTAAGTGATCTAAAATAGCCCTATCTATTATCGTAGATAGATTATTAATATTGGCTGGTTGAAATACGTAGCATCGATCCAAGACTAATAAGTTCTAGATTTAAAAAAGGGTGTGTTAAGTGTTCGAAGTGAAATGGCTTTATGACATCATTTTTCATGGAGAGTAGCAGAAATGGAGTTCTACTTCAAAAAAAAACAGGTGCAAGAACTTTAAGCTAGCTCACAGCGAGAACGAAGGCTGAAAATATAGTGACCAGATGAACAAGAATCACGAAGAACACAGTATGAAATACGGCGATAGCATACAGTGTATCTTTTTTGTGAAGCATGTGTGACTCGTAACAGAAAAATATGACGGCAAATTTCTCTCAAAGTAAAGTAAAGTAAAATATCCTGACGCCAAAATTTCCGAAGCGGTAAGCAGAGGTACAACCAGGGTACCCACGACTAGCCAAAGACACTAAGTCCCACAATGTAATATATGACAAGCTTATCGCCAACCGGACACATATCCACTCCCGAGCAACATTTTTTTATTAGAAAATTGGAAAAGCACATTTTTTTTGTTGTCCGACCCGGGAATTGAACCCAGGGCCTCATGAAGTCAAGTCCAACACCTGGACCGCTAGATCATACATTGATAAAGAAGTTTCACTTCAACAAGTAAGTAAAGTAAGTATTTCCCGTTTTGACCCTTTATTTACTTAAGTTTAAATAACAAAAACACAATATATTTCCAAAGCATGTTCTTTGTTTACTTAATAGCATACAAAGTTAGCGACTAAACTTGCCAGTAAATCAGATGTTTTTCTTCGAGACGGGTTATCCCAGCCAGGTGAAGTTATACAGAACTTTGTACAAGGAGGGCGCTTTTGCATATCACGTTCCTGTTTACGCTGCACTTCCAATTAGGTTAGTTTGTTTGGTAATGTTGCTATTTTGCGACTATCTCAGACTTGTGTTGGTCTCGGACTTAAATT
Source organism: Calephelis virginiensis (assembly GCA_002245475.1). Taxonomy (NCBI): domain Eukaryota; kingdom Metazoa; phylum Arthropoda; class Insecta; order Lepidoptera; family Riodinidae; genus Calephelis; species Calephelis virginiensis. The sequence goes on along the minus strand of NJDC01012593.1, from coordinate 30,736 downwards.
ATAGGCCATCTGCTTTCATTTGAAGGCCTTGTTGGTTAAGTGGCTAACGTATACCCCTAACTACACAACAAACGGCAAGGCTCGGGTTTGATTCCCTAAGGGGGTAGGCATTTGTGTGATTCATATTTAGATGTCTGCAGTTTCCAGGTATGAGTGTTTAATAAATACGTTCTAGTATCTATTTAAGTATTTCTATGTATTAGTATCATTGACTAACACCCATAAAACATAATAATTTGCTTAATTTAGGATTAGGTTCAATTTGTGTAACTTGTCCGGGGATATTTATTTCTTTTTTTGTTATATCAAAAAGTTAAATGTAGGTGACACTGCCACCTTTTTGGGACAACTTGCCCGATTGGAACAACCTCTCTCTCGTATTCCTGTATAAAGGGTGAAGTATGGTGACATTACTCACTTACTTACTCAAGCGAGACACTAAATATCTCAGCGTAGAGTTGACAATGCACTATTATTATATTTACTGGGTAAAGGAGATATGTAGTACTTCCATTTTAGGAATCTTACCTTACAAATCCTATCCTACACTTTTCACCGTCGGCCCTTGGTGGAATCCCATTATATAGACGTTTTTTTTTAAATGTTTTTTAACAATTAATTTTATTTAACGCTTCATGTTACACTTGAAGCAACCGGTTTCACTATTCACAACGTCGTTAGGGCCCTAACCAAAAGTTTACGGCTTTTTAAGTTTACTATACTAGCTACCGTCTTTGTAAAATATTTGAACAGCGCCTCTATTGGTAACTAAGAGAAACACATTTATAGACCAAAGGCATTACCATATGTTGGTATTGATTACGTTCGGTAAACTTACCTTAAGTAACTACTTGTTGAAATCTTTGACTGACTTGTAAACTTGACTAGCCGTAAACGCATGGTAAGGGCTCAAAAGTGTCATCAATTTCGACACGTAACTTACCGAACGTAATTTATACCAACTCATGGTAAGGGCTCTGGGATATACAACAAAAGAGAAAAAAGTCTTTTTAACTTTAAGTACCTATTTCATTGATAGTTACTGATGGTAATGATAATGCCGCGAAAAGCGAAGCCGGTTGCTAAAGTGTAAAACGTATTTTGAAAAAGTACACATGTACTAGTGGTATTTTAAAAAAGATTGTTTTTATTTTTGTTCATTTTTAAAGTTACCATTTATAAAACTAGCAGTTTCACGCAGCTTCGCCTGCGTAACTTGGCTTCTACTGCACCGATAATGTAGCATAATGTTTTAAAAGTGAAAGAATTTTTGAAATTGGCCCAGTAGCTTCGGCGCCTATTCATTTCAAACAAAGAAAAAATCAAACCTTTCCTCTTTATAATATTATAGCACAGATCAATCACATTATCATGACAAGAATCCGGAAAATGAATCCCGGTGATATATCTTAATTATTTTTTACGCAATGTCTTCCAAGTATCTGTCTTCCATTTACAGTTTTCTATTTCGATACCAGGAAATTCACCGTATAAAATAATTTCTCGAATTCATCTTTTATCAAATTTAATTCAAAATTAGTACTTATTTTTTACAGTGACCTAACTCACGATTTTCCCGATGGAAAGACAACCGTGGCCTATGACATCTAAAATGTTATAGGTGCGCCGCTAAAATATGTTATTTGAGAGGTGAACAAACAAGCACACGGGTGTCCTAATAGTGGGAGACAATTGTGACCAACAGACACCATAGATGTTGCTGGTGCGTAGCTATCTAGTGGTATCCTGTCGTAAGACTAATGAGCAAATCTACCATGACTTAAACCCCGGACCGGAAAACAACAGTACCAAATATTGTCTATAAAGTGCGGTAATTACCTGTTCAAGTGGCTGTACAGTACTCTGCCACCAGCGTTCTTGTCAGTAATATTGTTCGTAATGTTACTAAAATCTTACTATATTACAATTACTGTTGGAAGATATTTTAGACCCTTGTCCCGTGCTTCGGATACATTTTTATTACTATATATAGGTATAATATACTATACTACATTTTAAAACTACCGCCGTAATTAAAGGAATTGAAATGTTCACCTAAGGTGTTAAAACCTTGGTAGCCCAAATGGTAAGGGCATCCGTCAGCGAAAAGGAGTGAATTCAAATCCTGTCTGATGTGACATTTTCATTAATTTAGAACTTTTGATAACTCATATTTAGGTAGCCTATGCTTGCCTTTTATAAACTACCTGGTAAATGAAGAATTCTGCATTGCGGATAAGGAGACTCTACCTCGTAGAAAATATTAACATTTAGAGCATTAAGAGGAACAAACTACTTACATAAATAACTTCTCCTTGTGTCATTTTTCAAATTATTCGCATGAAGTTGCAGTATTTCCGTACTTATGTAAAACTTTATGCATAGAATCTAGAGCATCTGGCGATTTTGTTAATAATAAGATGGTGTATTTTATATGCAGTTTTCGGGTTTGTTCCACATTCGTCCTACAAAATTTCGCCCCACGTCAGAAATCCGTGTACGTCCTACATTTTATTCCCGTTTCGTCCTAAAAAATGGTTTCCTACTTATTATTAAAATTTCGTCCCGTTTCGCCCCAAATTTTATGCTCGTTTCGCCTCGTTCATTTTTGTTAACAATTTTAAGTAAGGTCAGAAACAAAAATGTCTTTATTATTTATAGTAGGTAAATAATGCGAAACTGGAAACAAAAGGGTTGCCGGGCTATTTATACGTTTATACGCTAAATAGTTACGCTTACATTTTCCATTTAATTTAAAAGTTTTGTTACCTTTTTATTATGTAACCTCTATTATTTGTTTTGTAAAGAATAAAGATATAGTTATTAGATACATACCCATATTTAGTTAGTTATCTTATACATATTTAGTTAGCTAGTTATATAGTATTAAGTTAGTGTATTTGATTGCCTCTGTAGTCTACGGCTGCAGCGTCGGAATTGACTTCTTGAGGCGGGCCCTTTGATCGCGGTTCGATTCCGAGGTCGGGCGACAAAAAAAAATAGAAAATTGTGAATTTTCAATTTTCTAATAAGGATGACGTTGCCTGGGAATGGATATGTGCCCGGTTTGCGATAGGCTTGCCACCTATCACATTGTGGAACCTAGTGTCTTCGGCTAGTCGTGGGTGCCCTTGTTGTGCCTCTGTCTACGTCTTCGGGGTATGGGCTTGAAAAAACTACTTTTTTTAGTTGGTTATTAGCTGATTCATAAAACTGACCTGTGGTTTTGATTGTAAATTGGAATTGTGCATGAGACTTTTATAATAAAACATATTTTTTGATTTTTGTATGGTTTTATTAGAATAACTGAAATATTCAAATAATTTGTAGGTAAAATATTTTAACCTAATAACTCTTTTAGAAATAATACAAGAAACAGCAAATACCTACTTCATTATTTTATTACACAAACTAAGTCTTATAATTCACAAGTGACGACGTTCTTAAAAAAATTGTGTATTTGTAAACGGTACTTTTAGGACCTTATGAAATGTAGGACGAAACAGGAAAAGTTTTGTGTATAAGGCGAATAAGGAAATTTATGGAATGTGGGACGAAAAGTTAGGGCGAATGTAAAATGGGATTCAGTTCATACATTTATTATACTAAAAAGAGATGTAGATACACACCCATATTTTATTTAAAATTTATAATGAACAGGGTCGGATTTAAATGCCTGGATTTTTTTAAATAAAATTTACTCTTTATTTTCATTATTAATAAGTATAAGAAGGTTTATACAAAGTACTGAAGGTAAAGGTAAAACAGTAATAAAAAAATCAAAGGAAAACATTTTTACCTACTAATGTTTAGTTGTTATCGTTTTACGAAGTGTTTATTGAGGCCCGGGGCTCCCCTAAATCCGGTATTTCTAAATCTAGACGTTTTAAGATACGATAGTTATGTCAGTCATAATTAAAGTACACTTAATTTGCAAATAAACAACGCATGAGGCAGATATAGATCAATTTCTTTTTAATCAGTGCCTTAAGCAAATGCTACACATTCTACATTTAAGAAAATTGCTTATTGCGTTTGCGTAGGCGCTCTCTAAAATCGCAATTCTACAGATAACTACGGCCATCTGAATCACGTCAATATCATGTTTATGCTTTAGTTAGATGAAGTGCAAAAATTATGAAACAGAATACTGTAACTTTCAAACTTTTTTTATCAGGCTCCAGACAGTTTAATCATCAGGTCCTTGACATGAAGTCCTCGACATCAGAAAATATGAACGTTGTCATTTTTTATTAGAAAAATTAAAATACGTATTTTCTATTTTCTTGTTGCGCGACCCAGGGATTGAGCCCGTGATCCCAAAAAGTCAAATACGACGCCGGACTGCTAGACCACAGAGGCGATAATTAGTGTTAATATTTTGTTTGTTAGCTTTTTTACAATTATTAATTTGTTTTGAGTTTTTCTTGAGATAAGAATTTCCTTTGGGAAATAATCTCTTTTTTCATTAATATTATAACATTATTTTCGTATTTTGTGTAGACTAAATCCACACTATCATTACACATGTAAAAATGTCTTTGTAGTTATATTTGCATTTTTCTTTATATGTGATTCACGAGCCCATACCGAAAACAATAAAATTTGGGACTGTGTATAACCTGAATAAGTAAACTGCTATTGAAACGACCTCTCCTGGAGGAGAACCTTAAAACGGTAGCAAACCCTCGAGAAATAACTAGTGAATAATAAAATACAACACATAGCATTCTCCATTCCTCCATAGTTCAATTAAGTAGATACATGCTATATTTTAAAGGGGTATCGTATAACAAATTGTTTAAGGGATCCCAAGGGTACGCTTTCACCGCTATAAATTTCATATCATGTGACTTATGACTATCATATTCATTTTCATAAGGGATATTTTCACATCATCGGTTTAATGTTTTTTATCTACACTTTTGGAAGTGAAGTGAGAGATCGGTGATAAGAAATATCCGTCGTCTAGGGCATTAATAATTTATGCGCAGTTAAATCATAAAAAGCTGAGTGTGATTTTAAATTTTAATACTTATTATGTTTGAAAAAAAAATTACAATAAAGTTAAAAAAGTAACACCCGACAATACCCACGAAGAAAGTAGTTACGAACCATTTCGGACACGTCATCTTTTGAACAAAAAAAAAACGCAGCACGCACAGTATTTTTTTTAAAGAGTTTTCTCGATTTCCCTGGGGTTTCATCATCAGGTTCACACATTTTAGGCAGTAGAGCCACAAAAAAATGAAAATCGGTTCACAAATGAAGACGAAAACAAATATTGACTCCTATCTAACATATACACTCCCTCTTTTTGAAGTATCTTTTAAAAGTTGATAGGTACTTCAACAACCTTGCTTGTAACAGGGATGTAAAAGTTTATGCATAAATTTACAGGGTTTAAACTGGTAAATAATAATGGCAGTACAATTACACATGAGGCCGATATTGATCCAAATCTAAATTTAAAAATTGTGTACTTATAATAGTGCCAATTAGCTACTAACATACCGACAGTTTCACTCAGTAAGTAAATAAGTATCTTTACGACGGTATCCCCGAAGAGGTAGACAAACGTTTAACTAGGGCCATAGTAGCCGTAAGATTGGTCATTTTACTAGCTAACATGTCACTAAAGCGATTCCGGGCAACATTATTTTTGAATTATAAAATTTAAAAAAATATCTTGAGTTTCGCTATCCATGAATCAAACCCTGAAGATCAGAGAGGCGGATAATTTACTAACTTGCGTATTTAGTACTAGCAGTTTCACGCAGCGTCGCCTGCGTAACTTGGCTTCTGATGAAACAAAATTTTTGAAATCGGCCCAGTAGTTTCGGAGCCTATTCATTTCAAACAAATTAACTAAAAAAAATAATCATAATTATAATTCCTGCCGCCATAACGTCAAGACGTGTTCCGGTTTGGAGGGTAAGGTAGCCGGTATACTTACTTTTGCTCGAGGCCTAAGATCCCGGTCAAAGGTTGGTAACGCACCATTACCACCTTTGGTGTCTCTATGCAGCGTAAATTTCTTCCCATCAAGAAATCCGTCTGCTTGTTTGCCTTCCAATTTCATAAAAAGAATCAAACCTTTCATATTTATAATATTAGTGAAGACTAATTGCAGTGTCTCATAGCCTTGACGCTGACGCCTTTTATATCATTTCCTGCGGCCCACTACGGCTTCGCACGGTCATGAAATATATCTTCTTCGATCACTTTATCTATTAAAAAACCGCATCAAAATCCGTTGCGTAGTTTTAAAGATTTAAGCTTACATAGGAACATAGGGACAGAGGAAGCGACTTTGTTTTATACAATGTCAGTTGATAACTGAAGATAAACAAATCAATGTTAGGTATTTATACCTGTAAAAATTAATTCCCATTTGGCGTGGTCTAAAATAGTACTCCTTAACGAATATATCCACTTTGCTAATTCTTTTTTTGTCGTGTTAGTTATTGTCAGGAGAAGGTTCTTATGAAAATAAAAATTGCAGGGAAAATAAAACATTATCCAGACGGTTGTAAACACGCCACAATTGCGCCTTCCACAAAGTTGACCTTGGTGGAAAGTTTGTTAGAAACAAATCAAAATTTTAATTAAATCAACGTTCCACACCAATGTTTTGATCCTAGTGGATCCGCTTTAAGAAAAACATTTCAATTACTTATATACAATTTTCAGTAGCTATCATGTCAAGCGGTACGAAGTTCGCCAGGTCAGCTAGTTACATAATTATTTTAGCTCGTAGCGTAATTATTTTAGCTACAAAAAGCGACTTCGATTTCAATAAATCATCTACGTACACAAACAATTAGTATTTCCCTTGATCCCCGGGATTCCATTATTAGGTCTACACTTTTTGATAAGGATAACCTCGGAAATATGAACTAATTAAAAATAATTGGTTCAGAAATCAACACATATAAAAAATATGGCTGTCGAACATATAACTTTCTTTTTTAAAGTCGGTTAAAAAGCGGAAGTGTGTCTGTAACACAAGAGGCGTATTTACAAAAGTTCAAAAAGTCTCCAGCGCTACCATGACGAGTATTTGTAAAAGTTCCAAAAGTTCTCCAGCTCCACCAAAGTAAGGAAAACAGTGGAAATGGCGTTTAATAAACTCAGGCTACTCGAACAGTTATTTCAAGAATAACGAAAGTATTTTACATGAATATTTATAGGCCTGATAGAGGCCGGTGGCTACACTGCGCTTTGTGAATATTTCCGGGTCAGAAGCTAGGAACGTGCAAAAGGTATCTTCAAAGGATATTATTGTACTTGGGACGGTATTTTGTGAAGAAAAAAATGTTTAATGTTGTTATATATAACTATGTTGCCCACCGCTTATGATGTTATGTCTACAATTAGGTACTATTTTTATTTAGGTACAATTATATTTAGGTACAATTGTCTACAATTATGTTACCCGGGTTGATCCGACCCATCATCACATGTCTCTCAGCTAGGCAGCTCGTAAGAGGCAAGGTTAAGTGATCCAGCGCAGTAAAAGATCGACTACGTTACCTATTCCTACCTCCATAAGGACTCTATTATGTTTCGGTCTAGAGGATAGGATAGCTGATAGACTCGCATAATTGGTCTTCTACACCGGATTCAGGACAACGACGCATCTGTAACATTGTAACATCTATGGTATCTATAGGCGTTGTTGTCACCAGGAGAGCCATATTATTCACTGATCTATCCATTTCATTTTTAATTTTTATCTTTATGGTATTGGAAGGCAAACAAGCGGACGAATTTCCTGATGGTCAGAAATTCACGCCCCCTAGAGGCACCAAAGGATGTAACAGTGCGTTGCCAACCTAGATCTGGGACGTTAGACCTCGTGCATCTGTCAGATTACCGGCTACCTTATCCTCCGAATCGGAACACTTCAACGGCAAGCACTGACGTTATGGCGGCAGGAATAGATAAGGCGGTGGTACCAATCCGGGGAAGTCATTGCGAAGCTCTACCACTTAGTCAGATGTCACGGTGCTAGTGACGGTGAGCCTATGCTCGCCTTTTACTAGCTGCCTGGCAGGTAGGCTGATGTCCTATTATGGCCGGACCGATATGCTGACAAAAAACTATCTGCTGCCATTGGCTGTAACGCGAAGCAATAAGGCTTGAATTTATAAGCGATCTATGGCGTTGTAATACAGATCACAGATAACGCACACAAGGATAATTTGAATGACCTAAAATAAGTCCCTAAAAACAACTTTTACATTTATACTCAATCTTAATTTCATCAAGCAGCATTTAAAGTACGAGTACGAGTATGTGCGGATCTTAAAATAAGAAGTAAAAAAAAAATAATTCAGTCTGGACCCAATAACAACGTAACTGTTACAATGTGTTACAATTATAAAGAGTATGTTATGTAGATAATTTTATTCTGAAATTGGTATTAAATGTCGATTAATGGAATCATTGCATTAATTCCAGAACGCTTGTCGAGTGTTGAGGTTCAAATTGACCTAATTAGTGTATGTTAATGCAGATTAATCGATAAATTGCCAGTAAATACTTAACTGTAACTATATTAGCTTATTGGCATATAATTGTAATGATCTGGTCTACAATATCCATCGTGGGCCTACTTGATCAAATTCCATTATTATGATTTATGAAATTAAATTATACATTTTCACATTATACTTTATCATTGTTCATGTTATCGGTTTCTCTCATTAAATTATTTTCAAGGACCTTTCACTTTTGTTTTGTTTAATTTCTATGATGGGCGCTTGTTTTTATTCCATTATCATAAAATATTAAAGTACATTTTCTACATTTTCACGGAACACATTATCATAACTTATTGTTCATACATTACATACTTTGTCTGAATCAAGGATATTCAGGGCAATTACTATTTTTCCATTTAAACATTCTGTCATATTAGAGTAACATAATTTTGCATTTGTGACTGTAATGTATCTAATGATATTTGCAAACTTTAGACAGGCTCTGAACAATAATAAATGTTGCGAAAAAGTGTCCAAGTGACTACAGCTAAAAATGTATTTAGATCCCGTTTATTGCATCACCTTAAAGTATTTTTAAGGCTTATGTACACGTATTACATAAAATTTGGCCAATACAATGGTATTCATGTGGATTAGTAGTAGATAAGAAAGTAAGATTTTTTTAATATAATTGCAATAAGTGGAAAACTTTCCTTTTACGACAGAAACTAAGTAAACAACTTTGAAATTGGATATTTTTAAGTTATGTAACAATTGTATGCCAATAATGACTAATGGTAGAAACATCCTACAGTATTTTCTTCTTAAAATTGATTAATGATGGGCAAAAACAGTATTAACCATACAGCCTACATATTCTTTTGCAGTTTTACATGACCCAAACTGAGACCAAAACTGGGAAAACATGACGGCAACCAAGGCCAAATCTAATGATAATTAAATAATTTTGTAACTAAGATTTCTGAATTATTCCACTAGTGCACAAAACCAGTGTATGTGGTGCTGAACAGTTTGGGCCAAATTCATGTGACCTTATGTTTATCTGCCACCATAATATCACTGCTTTGTCATGTTCCAATTTTTAACTTCTGTTGTTGGTAAACTTACACATGCTAATTAAAATTCCGAGATCTCAAAACTGTTAACATATAAACGGTTACACTGCCTACGCGGAATTAGCAAAATAAAGGCTTATTTTACATCTTTTATATAAACATGTTTTGCTCATCACTAAAACAAATACAAGACTTAAAGGCTTAAAGACAAATAAAAAAATACAAGGCTTAAGGCCATAACAAAAATATATAAATATGTAGTACTCACGTGAAAAGCACCTCTGATTAAAGGTCCAGCTTGTCCAACATAAAGAGTTGATGCAGAATCAAAGACAAGTTCCATGGGATTTCTCTTGACCAACACAGTATCGAATTCATGACAATTTAAAAATAGAGTAACATTATCAGATGTTACTTTTAAAGCAAATCTACTCCATTTCTTTGCAAAAGAGGGTACAACAAATGATGCTATAGTTTGCGATAAAGTATAAATATTAGCATCAGTATACAGGAGGGATATATTTGTTAATCCAGGACCAGAAGGTATTAACTGAAGGCCTAATTGTACGACTGTTTCTAGTGGGTTAACTACGGAAAAGAGAAATCCACCATCTTTGTTTGCTGGTCGCACCGTTGCGGTGATAGAGAATTCAGAGTATAGTTTTTCTGGCATGAAGAGTCTGTAGGGGGATTTGATGTCTGATCCAGGTTTTAGGCCGTAAGCTGGAAATCCATCAAGTCCTTCGTCAAAATACTGAGTCTTTGGATTGCTAAAAGGTACTCCGATGGCGTGAAGGAGATCATATTCAGGAACATCTGGAAACAAATAGATAATAAAATAGATATAACAGTCGTATTAGTTATACTATTTATAACTCAAGAACGGCTAAACCGATTTGGCTGAAAATTAATAAAGAGGTAGCTTAGAACTAGGAGATGGACATAGAATACTCTTTATCTCGATCGACTGTAAAAAAACTCATAAAATCAACATTTAAATTTTTCTTATACAAACTAAACGGTTGGAACGAAATTCGCCGGACCTAATATGTAGCATTTCTTTCGTGTTTTTCGCTGTTTTCCTACAGTGCTACTACTTGAGCTATGGCCCTAAGCGTATCTTTGCTTGTCTAAATACTAACACAGCGACCAAATTACTAGTAAACTGTCAAACGGATTGGCACCAACATTCCTGCCGCCCTAATTCCATTGCTAGCTTTGTCACATTCTGGTCAAACAGGTGAGATAGCTTGAAGTTTAACGTCTCAAGTTTTAACGCAACATCTTTAGTGTTAATATGAGTATTATATTCCTATGATTTTTGATATGAGTACTCTTGTAATGTTGCACTTAGTATATTCTTAATCATCTCAATTAACATTATTATCTTAAACAAAATAAAACTTAATTAAGTAAGCCCTGAAGATGGTTTAAAAGCAATTTTGTTATTTTAGACGATTAAAAATACAAGGACAGCAGTGGGCTTCGCCTGCTACCTCATCACATAAAAACAGGTTAAAAAATTCATGTTACTTTCAATGTTATAAAAATCTGGACGTGGTTTTTTTTTATCATAATGGAAGGCAAACAAGCAGACGAATTTCTTGACGGTAAGAAATTCACGCCGCCTAGAGACACCAAAGGTAGTAATGGTGCGTTGCCAACCTGAGGTCGGGATGCTAGGCCTCGAGCAAGAGTAAGTATAGCGGCTACCTTGCCCTCCGGACCGGAACACGTCAACGGCAAGCGTTGGACGTTATGGCGGCAGGAATAGGTAAGGTGGTGGTACCAATCCGGGTGAGTCGCTGCAAAACTCTACCATCTAGTAGAATGTCACGGTGTTAGTGACGTTAAGCCTATACGAGCCTTTTACGAGCTGCCTGGCAGGAAGGCAGATGGTTTATCCTGCGAAAGAGTACGGGCCAACACGGGGAATTAAACAACTGTTTAAAAAAGAAGGACAATATTAGAATAACACTACTTATTTCATATACTTTGGAGTTACAAACATTGAAAATCACACAAAAACTAATAATGCACTTGCATTCAAAATAACATCAAAGATTTAGACGCCCGTATACAAAGTTTGCTTGCAAAATAAAATAATTTGAAACTGGAGACAATTAACAGTTGCCCTTGCAGAACAAATAGCGCTGAGCGATCGCGGGTCAGGGGGATGAAATGCGGGTCGGTGTAACTGGTTTTTACAGTTTTAATGCGCTTAATTAACAAATTATAGTAGTACCATATAAATAATGCACTTCGGCTATATTCGTCAAGCTTCGGAAATCCGAATGTATTTTAAAGATATCTATATAGAGTTGTTATTACATAATTAATCATTTCACTTAAATTTAGATTAGAACCCAGATCCTGAGCTCTTTCCGAAGCATACTGATTGCATTCGAAGAAACCCTGCCACGAGTGTCTTTGCATGCTTCTTGGCCCGTGGTTTTTTGCCAATTTGATAGACTTGCTTGTTGAATCCATATATTGAGCAAGCTCCTAGAAGTGCTTTTTGCAACTCCGCATATTGGCTCTGGTCCCTACCGGGAGTTTCTCTGATCCCTTCCTAGCCAGCGCGTCTGCAACCTCATTTCCTTTTATCCCAGTATGTCCGGGACTGTGTTACCTATGCTAATCATCGCAAAGTCCGTCATTGTTGTTTTCCGGTTTTAATGTTACAGTATTTAGTAAACCTAAACAAAACATACTAACAGTCAGTTTTTACTTTTAAATCCACCTCCAAAAAAAACCTAAAACCCCTTTTTCGAATAGTCGTTTAAAATATAACAAGTTGTTTACATTCCCACACAAAAGATAAATGTGTAATGTAACATTTATTTTCCTTACCCTCATAGATATTTTTAACGATATTTTTTCCACAAACAAACCAGATGCGGCGGGTAGACGATATAACGTCGTATTATGTGCCCTACACAAAACCACCGGCATGTGGACTTTTATAACATAAATATTTGTAGAAAACAAAATATAAGTTCATTGTTCTCTATTATCATCATCTGACGACTCTCTGTATCTATATATCTCTATAGGACTAGAGTTTGGCTTTTTAACCCAGGTACATATACAAAACAATATGAAAAATACCTACAAATGTTCGAAAAGACATACTCATACAAACATGAACATCGACGAGGCCCCTAAGCAGTTTTCGCAGTGCTTCAAATACGAGTACCTCGTCAAGACGTGTATCACGTTGCTATTTGTTTACGCGATCTTTTTAAAATGTCACGAACGTATTCTTCTTTTGTTGGGGTTAACCGAAGCCATGACAAAACCAACATATACATTATTCGGGCTTTATTGATAAAAATAGAGGCTTTGTTTCAATATGGAAAGATACGTTTCATGTTTGTAATGTTAAGTGTAAAAGCATACCCTGGGCTTTTGACTTTCTCTTTTCCACTTTCATCTTTTTCAGGAGTACCTAATTCTAAGCCTTCTGAACCCTACTTTCGAGTCGAGTTTCTAGAAATGCGTTCTTAGCCAACGCCTACGTCATTATGTATTTGTATCTTATCTGTATGTGTTTGATTCAGATCCATCCAGTATTTTGAAGCTAGAAAAAAATTCTGAGCAAATTTCCACCAAGTGTTATCTTTAAACCCGTATCTCTGAAGAGGTTAGTTATAAACCAATAGCCAACCAAGCATTTATCCAATCCCGGGCATTGTTGTTATTAGAAAACTGGATAAATACTTTAAATTGCCCTACCAGGAACAAACCCGAGACCTAGTGTAGTTAACTACACCAGACCATTATACCACAGTAGAATATAGTCAGCAAAATTAGGAAATTCAAAACTCACCATTTGGATATTTTGATCCGAACATACCATCACTGGCTGAACATATAGTACTAAAAAGTACAGTCGTCAGCCAAATATACCTGGAACAAAAAAGTATTTTTTTTATTTTTAATTGAAGTTATTTTTCGTAATAGAGTTTTTGCGCTTGTCTTTCAGGTAAATTCAGCTTATTAAACTGAATTTGTGGAAACATAACTTATCCTTAAAATCACTCGGGTTCCAATAAATTATTTTAAACTTAACGTAAGCAACTATTCCTATACTTCTGCGTAAATAAAAAAAATCAATGGTCATCAGCTGTAATAACTTAAAAACCTTTCTTTTTTTCGTGTTCATAATGTGGTTTTTATGTATTCACTCAGTGTAGCAAAAAGTCAAAATTATAAACTTGTTTATGGAAAACGAGTCGAACAATGTTTATTATTAGTGTAGACTAATAGAACGCCCTAACTTCGCACGGACGGACAAACTTTATTGAACTTATTGAAATATAAATGAAATTAAGAAAACGCATTAAAATCCATTACATAGTTTTAAAGATCTAAGCATAAATATGGACGGACAGAGAAAAGCGCCTTAATAGTGGCTGTAAAAATTGTCAAAACTACGACGATACGTTGTATCTTGTTTTTGCCAAATTAAATATTTATTTCTTGAATATATGTATTAGAAGTTGTTAAAAATACTTTTTCTGATAGAATAATAATAATAATTTTTGAACACCACATATTGTGTTCAAAAATTTTATTAAAATTAAAACATACTATTTGGATTTATACCACACCAGCGATACGAGGAATTCCACTTGATGTTGACAGCTAACAGTTTGTATGGACAAAACAAAGTGTTGTTCTCCTATTTTCCCTGCAATTTCCCTTCACGGTTCCGGTTTTCTCTTCATAAGAACTTTCTGACAAAAAATGAAACAATGATGACAATACGTGATGACCACGCGAAACGAGGGTTTCCATTATAATATAAACTACAACCTATCTAAATAAACCTCTACAACGACGTAAACGAAAGCTTAAAACTAGCTTTTGTAGATTAAAAAGAAAATTGATGAGATTAAATTTGTTTCACTGGAGTTCAGAAAGTGCCAAAAGCAGTTAGCAAGTATTGAACTCCAATTAGTTTCTTTTATTCCGTTACAGGGGTCGAAGTGTCGATTTGTAATTCAGATTGATGGGAACGTTGCAAGAAGAGAGATTTAATTGATACGAATTTATGAATATTTTATTGAACAAGAGGCTGCCTTAAATGAGTTCATTACTGTTATTGGGACTTTTTACTTTTTTGTTGTTTCACCGAATTTTAATAAAGGCATTGACTTATATATACATATTACATTCTTTCCCAAAATGTTATAAACATAAAAATATATCCTACAACTAACTCAATTTTAGAAATCCACAGAACAAAGAATCCATATATGTATTCTACCTAATACCTAAATTAAATGTATCAAAAACAAAAATATTTTTTATAAAAAAAACTATTTGTTATACTTAATTTTTTAACTGTTATAATAATTATATGACTATGCAAAACGAAATATCCCATTTCTTTTTTATAGTAATGAAAATTAAATTTACTAACAGAAATGTATTAATTTAAATGTACCTACAATTTATTTCATAGTGATAAAGATGTTGTAACGATCAAGATATTAAATAATCATTTAAATTAATAGAGAGAACTGCAAAATTATAACAAACAAAAGGTAGTGAAAGAAAAATGTTTGCATGTGATTCCAATAGTATTATACTGACATAAATTTATTACAAAATATGTATAAACAATTATCTGACCCTCTTAAAAATTGAACATGATCCTTCTGGATTAATGACAGCAAGTGTGCATGACTACTAATAAAATACCAACTAAACAATGTCCAATTTCTAGATGTACATAAGTTCATGCTTATTGTCTTAGTAGCGATGTTACTTTAGGAAACAAATAAGCTTGCTATTCCACAAGTACGAAATTAAAATATAAAGTCTCTTCACGCACATATCACTGAAGAGTAAGGCAGAGGCACAACTAGGGTACCCACAATTAGCCGAAGACCCCAATTGCCACAAAGCGATAGGTGCCAAGCCTATCGCCAACCGGACACTTAGCCGAAGACACCAATTCCCACAAATTGATAGGTGGCAAGTCTTTCTCCAACCGGACACTAAATAAACATTTTTTAGATTTTTTGTTCCCCGACCTAGGGATCGAACCCGGAACATCTTGAGAGAATTCAAGTTTGACACCGGACCGCTAGACCTCAGGGGCGACTAAATTTGAACCCTTAGAAAACCTTTATGTAGTTTTAAACCATAAGCACCTTAATCAAAAGATGTTTAAGGAAACGTTTGTTTAATGTTGGTCCAGGATTCATTGCAGAATAGACGATCTGCCTTCCTGCCAGGCAGCTCGTAAAAAGCGAGCATAGGCTTACCGTCACTAACAACGTGACATCTGACTAGGCGGTAGAGATTCGCAGCGACTCATCCGGATAGTACCACCGCCTTACCTATTCCTGCCGCCGTAATATCATTACGTGTTCCGGTTCGGAGGGTAAGGTAGCCGGTAAACTTACTTTTGCTCGAGGCCTAACATCCCGACCTCAGGTTGGCGAAACACCATTACAACCTTTGGTATCTATAGGCGGCGTGAATTTCTTACCATCAGGAAATCCATCTGCTTGTTTGTCTTCTAATATCATAAAAAAATGTTACAGGTCAGCGAGCAAGTGAGCAATCCACACAACAACGAGGTCTTGATTGTAAGAGACTACCATAGTCTGTACACACCTACACCTACATACTGTACACACTTAAATGTTACAGGTGCGTCACTGTCTTGAGGTCGGGATGATAGGCCTATCGTGCAAGTAGATAGGCAAATGGCTAACTTTAATCCGGATAGTATATTCCGGACCAAGACGGGGAAACACAATAATGTTCCGATAACGTATAATATTCCGATATAACGATAATATTTCGATTAACGATATGTAAATAATCGATATTGAATAAATTTAAATTGTAGTGATATCCAAAAACAAAACATAGCTTCAATATAAAAAATAGCAATCAAGCACTTTTCATGGGAAGATAATACCGCCATCTATAAACACCACAGATGTTACTGCCTATCTTTTGACAAAATCTTCAGTTAAATTTGGTTCACTTTTTTACAATTCACGACGCTAATACGGTAGAAGCAAGCTGTATTTTCTATTACAAAATTATTGATGCATAAATGTTCATTTGTTATTAAATATCTTAGCCACTGAACCCCATCTTTCATCTCGCAAATAATAGGAGCAAGATGTTTGTGAACATTCTACAATTAATTATTGCCGGAATTCCACTTTCATCTCAAAATGGTCAGAATTAATTATAAGGCGGAAACAAAAGTCATGACTACCGATTCATCACATGGATCCGTTGAAGGAGGTTTGACAGCGGCTATTTCGTCTTAGACTCTTATACATGTGTACGTGCAGCCCCAAAAGTCCATGCAGAGTTTTCCATGTCTACTGTACGTAAATTATATACGGACTTTTGGAACTGCCCGTATATATAAATGATTTTAGCGCAGGAAAAGTGTAAAATCTGGCTCCTATTACTTTGTTACCATTTTGCAATTTAATAGTTAAATTGCAAAATGGTAATAATATCATTACGTTCCTATTACTTTGTTACCATTTTGCAATTTAACTATTATTTTTAGAGAGAGAATGATTCTGAAATATTTCCACCAAAATTTTATGAAGTTGTTTTTGCGTTCTTCTTAATAATCTTCAAAAGTGTCATCAACATAAAAGTAGCCGATAACTAGCCGACCGGGCGAAGTTCGTATCGCTTTAAAATTTTAACAACTAGCTTCCGCCCGCGACTCCGTTCGCGCGGATGTCGGTCTTCGTGTCGGATGGTTTATTTCTCCATTTTGAGTAACTCTGACAATGACATTTAACCGGGATTCTCGTTCTTCAGTTGATTCTTATGACCTAGCTAGTCTCATTCGCTTAGCATATTTCGATGTTTTAGTAAGAGAAGATCGCTTTCTAGCAGGCATCGTGTTACAATAAAACTGTATTAAAAATATACAGAAATACAATGCATTTCATTGTATTTCTGTATATTTTGATATATATATATGAGAGAGAGAGAGAAATATGAGTTTAATAACGAACCTACTTTACTTTATAACCTAGTTACTATTTCTATGCTTCCAAAGATAAACAAAAAGAAAATAAAATACCAACCTAAATAAACCAATTCACGATGAAAAACTAACTAAAAAATAACTGATCGGAACAGTCTTAGAAATGACATCAAGCCCAGTAATCAAAAAGGTCGCGCTGAAAAGCACGGTTTAAAATTACACGCATACAATATTTTAATTCCAATAAGAACGACCGCTCACCACACTGGACACATCCGCTCGCATCAAAATTCAGTATATATGTGCATCACGCGGCTTTTTTTTTTTTTTTGGAATGACTAATGTGTTGTCAACCTCGCGGTTT
>NJDC01012592.1:0-38983 GCA_002245475.1 Calephelis virginiensis | reverse complement strand
CACGATCAGATCAATCGGATATTATCCGAGGGTGGTGTCAACAGTCTCCGAAACCGCGTGTTTGTATGAAAAGGGTTATGATTGTGAAGGAAGCAAGACAGGTTTGTCAGGATCGTGAGGTCTGGCACTCGATACTCTCTGCCTATCCCGTAAGGGACTTGGCGTGAAGATATGTATGTATGTATGTATATATTTTGTAGTTTGCATTACATGAAATTTAGATTGTAATACCATATTTAACCTTAGAGTACTTTACTCCGTGTTTATTAATAGGACATATTATAAAGTTACTTTGCACTAATGTGTGATGAATACAAATAATAAATATAATCCTAAAATCAAAAATTCTTAAAAACTGTAAGGCAGCTAAGAACCATCTCGATCACTTAAAACAAAAATTTAATCGTCGCGTCGAGGGTTAAAAAAATCGTTCGCGTCGAGGCTTAAAAAAATCGTTTTGACATAGCTAAAAATGCCTCTGTGGCCTAGCGGTTCAGGTGTTGGACGTGACTGCATGTCCCGGGTTCGATTCCCGGGTCGGGCAACAAAAAGAAAAATTGGTTTTTCCAATTTTCTAATAAAAAAAAGGTTGCTCGGGATTCGATATGTGCCTGGTTGGTGATAGGATTGCAACCTACCACATTGTGGGACTTGTTGTCTTCGACTAGCATGGGTGCCTCTGCATATCTGTTCGGGGATAAGGGCGTGAAGATATATTTTTTTTTCTTTTATACAAATATTAATTTCATGTTTTAATAGATTTTAAGCAAACGGACTTTCTGATGGCAAGGATTACGAGCAGCTTAAACGCATCATGTGCTACTGGTGCGTTGCCAGCTTGAGGCGGGGTTACTTGAGTTAGTTTTTTCTGCTATCCTACAATAATGACTGGAACACTACAGTGGCAAATACTGAAGTTGTGTCGTCGTCAAATGGCCAGCCGTCGCAAAACTAAGATCTAGACATAGTCACATTGCTAGTAGCAAAGGAACCAACCCTAGCCTCTTTCGATCTGCAAGATGGAACAGCAGTTAGCCTGTACTCTTTTAACCATCTCGAACCATCTCGTAGTAAAGTGTGTGTAGTATTTTGCTAATAGCAAATGTTTATAATATAAATTATATAGATTTTGTAGGGTTTATTGAAAGTTTTAAATTTTAGGATTACTTAAAATTACCAAAGGCCAAAAAAAACATGTGAAAAGTTTTTTAAATTATGTTTTTTTATGGAGTTGTTAATAACAAACAAGCAAACGGATTTCCCTATGGTTGTTTCCTGAATTAGCCTGTCGATTTGAAAACTGGTAATGGTTGTAAAATTATCTACACAGCAGCATATTTGTATTGGGCAACCAAAGAACATTTTTTCTGATAGACAGACACAAAAACGCGGCGCCTTAGATAGCGTCGTTAAAATGTCCATCTAAAACTTCAATGTGTAATTTTAGTGAGCAACATATTTCTGATTTACGTGATTACGTGACGTAAAAGTCACGTTGAAGATAAAATTGGAAACTCGCTCTGATATATTTTTTCCTTTAAAAATGGCGCATCCAAGCAACGTGTTTTTCCCACATAAAATTTACCTTGACCTATTTATTAAATTTCGCTACCTACAGGAAATTATTTAGAAGATGTAGCCCGAGAAAAAAACAATTTCCCAATTTTCTTCCCAATCAAGCAAATGTCAGAGCAAATGAATCCATAATTAGGTTTCTCAATTAATTCAAAGGTTTGCATTATTTATGAAATCTAATTTATAAATTGAAATGCAAAATTTGATTTTGACTTTCAAATTAATTAAAACGAAAATTAAGTAGGGTAGGAAGTATTACGTAACGCAATTTGGGGGGAAGGGTGGGTCTCTTAAAACGTTACGATGCGTTACAAGGGCAAGAGGGGGTATTTCTTCCAACACTTTACGTATCACTGTTTTTTCAAATTAAAAAATAGTTTATTTTTTTAGTAAGTATAAATGAATATAAATTTTATTTTGTATTATTACCGCAAAGGCCATTGAAAGTATACCGAGAATAGAAACTATAAAATAACTTTTTGCGACTTTAGGGTAAAAATGGTCACTGTTACGTAACGTTTAGAGACCGCGGGGGGGGGTACAGAAAAACATTACGGTGCGTTACAAGGGGAGAAGGGGGGGTCAAAAATCTTTAAATGTTGCGTTACGTAATTCTTGAACGCTCCCTAAGACCTCTGCGTGAAGGTGCTCAGATAATATTTCCGTATAAAATTTTATCTGGATCAGTAAACACTCAAGTACCCAAGGCTCGACGATAGAAATCCTTTTCCGTCACCCCCTAATAGATTCTATTAATATTCCTATAGCGGATAATCTGTAGGACTACTCTTGAACGTCGATTCATACAATTCTGGATTTCTTTTTTCGAAACGACTGCTGTTGTGTACGTCTAAATACTTTTACAACGTCTGGAATCGAGAATATCATTTTAAGGTACTCTTGCAAACAATACAATACTGGCGAATTATTAACATTTATAAAGTACCTAAAATGACATAGACGATTCTAATTTCCATTTCGCATGATATCGAGATTCAAGAGTAACACTACTGTTCGATTGATGTTTTTCTCTTCCAATCTTATGTTGTAGGTGACCTTTGTTGCAGTACCTATGGGTTAATGGGTTTATGGGTTATTAAAAACTTATAACTTATGTAAGGCTTATGACTTATCATTATCTCGCGTCAGTAGTAAGTTTCTCCAATGCCGAATTATATTAACTACAACCAATATACCTATAAAGACATCACATTAACATAGATGATAGTCATAGTGATAGTGAATAGGTGATAGTGAAATAAGTGGTGTCAAAGTCTTCGAAACCGGCGAGTTTGTATGAAAAGGGTAACGAAAGTGGAGGATCCCAGAAATGTTTGCTAGGATCGTGAGATTTGGCACTGGATACTCTCTAGTGAACATATGTATGTATGTTAAGCTTTAGTATAAGGTTGTTGTTCAAACCAGCTATTTGGTTTTTCGAACTAAAAAAAGGAAATAAAAAGCTCTGCTCATACGGCGCCATTATTATATTTTAGCCGTTAAACATTTAAAACGATTTTATACATATTTTACATGATTTTTGTTGAAATAATTCGTTTGTTTCAGAATATTCTTCCTCTTCATGGTTGGTGGTCGAGTGGGTCTTCCTCTCAAGATAAAGCATCAGATAACCAAGATGTTCAAGTTGTGTATTTGCCGGCGATACTGCCACGAGAGGCGCAGTCGACTGGGGACACTTACCACCAGGACGTCCCATTGTCTTACAATTTTGATGCTTTTGGAAGGTTAGTCTGAATTAATCTTTATAGAGGAAACTATAGAAATGCCTGCGAAAGTAGGCAGTAATGGTTTCCCCGTATCCCTCGGTGTACTCAATTAATTATGATGTTAGCAGAGCTAGATTAGGCGCATTAGTCAATTATCTAGCCAAAAAAAGGTTTTGTAGAACGAATACTTTGTTCTCATTCGTAATCATTTATTTATTTAAATCTGATGGTAAGAAATGCTACAAACCAGTAATTTTTTTATAAATTTTAATGAAATGAGAAAAATACCTAATTTGTTAGAAAGTCATTTCCTTAAAATCATCGATGATTTTCATATCTCATTTTCTAAACTACGCTGTCGCATGAGAGCCGTGTTTACATGTTTGTTTTGTTTGCAAAAATTTAAACGTAATTCAATGACTGTTGAAAAACTGTCGATAAAATCTAACATGTTTTGGACGATGTAATTCGTTGCATTCAATCTAAAGTATTTTAAAATATTGTGGATATTAGATTACTTTTGAAGTGAAAATTTCTTTAGCGGCGTTTCGCACTTTTTTAGAATGGGTAAAAACTTTTAAACCCGCGTCCGGACAAGTGACCTGATCGAAAATTCGTAAACGGCGCAGGGCGCTTGCGCGAATGTTCGGATTGTCATATTTGTCTGTCATACGACAGCGTAATAAATGAATATTGTATTCTACCACATAAATTATAGTACTTTGTATATTGATAATTAAAGCAATTCGTGCAAAATTATACCCTAACCATTCCAAAATATTAAAAATGCACAACGTCAACATTCAAATTTTCACTTCTGCCGCCATTGAAGGAGTGCAACCCGTCGTTTTTCTGTCATATCATCTACTATAATAAGAAGTTTCAGAAATAGATTTTAAGTACCATTCGTGGCTATTGATATTGCTACAACGGGCTACGAGATATGTCTACGCTACTTGTAGCGAGCTTAGAGTTGATATAGCATTCTTGTGATAATATTATTCTTTATATGATAGGAGGCATACGGGAAAGCGGACCACATGTTGGAAAGTGTCCACCTTTGCCCACGGTCATTCGTAAATTTTAGGGAATGAATAAGCTCTGTTCTTGAAGACCTCTTTTATAAATACTGTAATAATGTATGCATTCCGTTACTAGATGAGAGAAAATAAACATAAACAATTACTTATTTCACTCTTCACAAAATGGATACAACGAAATAGTACAAAAATCGGTCATTTTACAGGAATGACTTGTTTTGTGAGAAGCTAGTGCCAGAAATAGCGAGCGTCAAAATGGAAGGACCAGGTCCCAGATTTTAATAAGCCATGTTTCAAAAAATTTTACTTAAATTCTTCTATTTGCTACCTTTGCTCAAAAAATTAGTACCTCATCATAAACAAGTTTTTTAATCAAAAAATATTGGTCCCTCCATCTTGAAGTCAAGATGGACGGACCATTCTAATAGGCTGATCCTAGAAATATTTAGTATACTTCATATTTTTCCACCTAAAGATTTCAAAAGGATCTTGTAAGACAGGTCATTAAGTGAATGATTTAGATTTAGGATACTTTTACCTTATTTCCCAAATTCTGTTTTGGTATCTTACGGCCAATATTATTAATCTATCTAAGATAAGAGATAGGGTTATTTTAGATAAGTGACCAGATAACCAATGTTATTCTTTAATAAATAACAGAAATATCTTAGCAACTTTATTAGGCTTATGTCTATATGTTTTAAATTGGCCGTTAATCAAGCTGTTTTATAGATAGCGCACACTTTTGACGGTCCGCATCGGATTGAATATATTTTGTATTAAGCAACGCAGATTTTTGGAGTATTTCGCATTGCAGCGGATTTGTGCTTAGGTGTAGGTGCAGGTGTTAGGTGTAAAGGTGTGTTGCGCCTTAAATTGACTCGCTGCGGCTTATCCAAGTGTGCGCTATATTTTACTGTACCAACATTTTTTTGGTAGTTTATTACGATTTATGCTTTTAAAGTATTGTATGCTCTCCAAAAATTGTTTACTATTTCAGAAAGTTTGAACTGCAATTACTGCCAAATCGGCGTCTGGTGTCGCCACATTTCCGTGTTTTTTCGGAAAATGGGTTAGACGAGACTCTTTCTACATTGGATACATCCTGCCATTTTCTACATAGAGGTCCGGGGGCCGTTGCCGCATTTTCTGCATGCAGAGATCATACACTTGTATGTACAACTTGAACATGCGAAACAAAAGAATAATTTAAATATATTTTATGTTTAAAAGTAAATGTTTTTCAATATTTTCCAGCATGGATTAATAATGACCAATAATTCAACATATGAAGTGCGGCCACTGAAATCTGGGCTTAGAAGAGATGGAGAAAAAAAAGAAGGAAGAACCGCTCATGTGATACGGCGAGCACCTCCACCGACCCCGCCCTTTGACGATGATAGACCTCTGCGTCATAGTGTGCGACATCCACGCATCTGGCCCACGAAGAAACCCCCTTCTTCTTATACTATTGAAATTGCGCTATTTTTGGATGAGGCTGCTTATAAAACCTTTTACCCGTTTCTGAACTACAATGAAGCGGACCTACGAGATATGCTATTAGCCTATATAAATGGAGTTAGTGTTGCTAAGTTTTATAATAGCAAATAAGCATCATTCTTCTGAACTTCAGTTCTAAATCCTTTTATTCAAAATTAATAAAACAACATATTACATACATCACTACATAGTATAAAACAAAGTCGCTTTCTCTGTCACTATGTCCTTTTGTACGCTTAAATCTGTAAAACCACGCAACGGATTTTGATGCGGTTTTTTTTAAATAGATAAAGTTATTGAAATGGAAGGTTCATATGTATATTTTAAGCCCATGCGAAGCCGAGGCGGGCCGCTAGTTCTACTAAAGATTAATAATTATGTTATGTTTTGTTTTATTAAAAGTATTAACTAAGAAGTTTATCTGTACCGTCTTATTAATAAATATGGCCTAAAGTACTTCAAGATTCAACCTATTAATGTAGTCTTTATTACACTGTAAAACAGACTATACTATTAACTAAACTCGTTGTTAATTAATAAGACGGGATAGTTCAGAATTTCGAAAAATTTGAAAAATAATATTTTGAAGTTATGCTTCTTTTGGCGCGTTAGGAAAAAATGATGAGGGTAATTTTTTACGATGCGCGCGCACACCGTCACGAAAAACCGACATGATGAAGTTAGCTATGAAGTTAGCTATAGATAACATTTTAGTTTTTAAAAAGATTTTTATCTTATTACGCCGAAGAAGTATAACTTCTAACGCGTGTACATAAGTACACACACACTTTTTTTTTACTTTCACACTTCTGTAACAGTAAAGAACATTACTAACAAATTTTCCTAAGTCAAAAGTTTGATGCATATTTCTTATTTTTAATGATAATATTTTGCAAGAGATTTAAAATTGAAATGAAACTATATGTTTCTTCTATATGTTTATATGATTGCAGGTACAAGCACTATATCACCATTCTTCTCTAGGAACCATCATCCATCTATCGTTAGTACGTCTGACGTTTCTTCGTGCACAGCCTAGTTCTCTGACAACGCATGCTGAACGTGGCCGATTTTTGGACTCATTTTGTGCTTACCAACGTTCATTAAACGTTGAAGATGATGACAATCCTGACCACTGGGATATGGCTTTATTGTTGTCAGGGTAATATTGCATTTCATATTTTCCATCGTCAGCGATTAGTAAAACTTTCAAATATTAATTAATAATAAGTGATCAAGTAAGCTTTTTCATTTATAAATATAAAAAAAAAAAGTATCTTCACGCCCATATCCCCGAAGAGGTAGGCAGAGGTACAACTAAGGCACCCGCGACTAGCCGAAGATACTAAGTCCCACAATGTGATAGGTGGCAAGCCTATCGCCAACCGGGCACATTTCCAATCCCGACCAACATTTTTTTTATTAGAAAATTGGAAAAATCCAATTTTCTTTATGTTGGCCGACCCGGGATTCGAACCCGGGACCTCATGCAGTCAAGTCCAACACCCGAATCGCTAGACCACAGAGGCGATATTTTATAAATATGAACTTAATTATTGTTATGAATCGTAAAAAAGTACCAATATTTTGTTGATTCGTGTAATTTGCTGGCTTAAAAAATCCATTTTTGTCTTCACAAGGTTCTTTTATGACATTAGAAGGCAAACAAGTAGACGGAGTTCCGATGATAAGGATTTCACGCCACCTAGAGATAGCAAAGGTGGTAATGGTGCGTTGCCAACCTGAGGCCGGGATGTTAGGCCTCGAGCAAAAGTAAGTTTGCCGGCTATCTTATCCTCCGGACCGGAATACGTTAATGGCAAGCGCTGACGTTATGGTGGCAGGAATAGCTAAGGCGGTGTTACCAATTCGGGCGAGTCGCTGCGAAACTCTACCACCTAGTAGGATACCACGGTGTTAGTGACGGTAAGCCTATGCTCGCCTTTTACGAGCTGCCTGGCAGATGGTCTATTCTGCAAAGGAGCCTGGACCAACACGGTGACAAGAGAGTATAGTCGTAGACTTTTTATGTTTCTGGTTAATGAGACTTTTGAGTTTCTGAACTCTATCCAGGCATCTGCGATGTTTCATTTTGTGTCTGAATACTATCATTCAATGCATCCAATACCGATATCAGTACCGTTATATCGGCGATATCGTGAGTTTTCCGATATGTCGGAATTGCGAACTTTGCCAAAGCTGTTTCATCTGGTCTTTATTAATCACTCTTGGCACTTGATACTCTCTGCCTATCAAGCAAAGGGACTTGGCATGATAAAATATATGTGTATTAATTTTCACTGTCCATTTGATATTGGTATTGACGATACTAATTTATAAACATCGGTTTCGTATCCGTTCAAGTGCGTAATTAGTCAATTAAGTAATCTGTACTTTAAGTACACAACGGATTCTTGTAACCGATAGTACATTATTACACTTGTGTACTTTAAGTACAGATTACACGAAAAAAAGGTTGTTCTATAATCTAAAAGTACCTTCCTACTCCATTATATCTATAAAATGGATTTCCATACAACAACAATTTAAAGCACACAAGCTTAGGGTAATGCAATTTGCAGTCTAGACCTGTTCTCCGAGGAAGGCGGGCGGCGCAACAGTGTTACGATGGGTCTGGCTCCGGTCGGCGGCGTGTGTCTGCCCGCGCATGCGTGTGTCGTCGCCGAACTCGGCGCCTCGGACGCGCTCGGCCGCCCATACCCTTCCGCCGGATTTACCTCCGTTTACATCCTCGCACACGAAATAGGACACAAGTCGGTGAAAACTTTTTTAATTTACAATATTGACTAGAACTTTTATGATATTCGGCTTTGTTTAGATAACAACTTTATATTTAAGACACGCTCTATAAACTAATTGTATTCAAAATATCTGTAATTTAATTTAACCTTTGCCTTGGATTTCCATTAAACTTTTTAGCTGAATTCGTAAATAAAGGAGGTTTTTTTGTATTTTAATCAATTTCTCCGTCATTTCTGAACCGATTTGAAAAATTATTTTATGTTTAAAAGGGCGTATTTTCGAGGTAGTCCCATTGCCACCAAGTCTGAACCTAATGATAGAATCCCATGGATGACGAAAAGAATACCCTATTTTTGTGTTGGGATGATATACCTGTTGAAATCGAAGTCGGGTTTTTGTAGTTTTTGTAATTTCAATTATTAATTAGAAGATTTCGTACAAATGTTAAAGACCTTTGACACAGTCTACATTATTTTCACTTTAGACAATTTTGAAGTACATAGTAAATATGTCTTGGGTATATGTAAGCTACTTTCTCAAAAAGCTCTACAATGACTCACCTGCCTCTACTATTGTAACGAATATTGTCCATTCTATAATTCACAAACGTGTGTTTTAGTTATAAACATGCGAATTTAACAATTTACTAATTTGTTATATGAATGGGATTTGATGTTAGAAAGGGATATATTTCAGCCTGGGCATGCATCATGACGGGACGGGCAACTCCTGCGCCCGCGACGGATACATCATGTCACCCTCACGAGGCACCAATGGGGAGGCTACATGGTCACAGTGCAGCGCAAGGGTGGTTGCTGACCTACAGTAAGTTTATTTTTATAAGGAATATGATGCTATCTGTTAATCATTATGTGGTAATAGTCAAATATCAAAATTGATCGCCTCTATGGTTTAGCGGTTCAGGTGTTGGAGTTGACTGCATGAGGTCCTGGGTTCGAATCCCGGGTCGGGCAACAAAAATAAAAATTTGTGTTTTCCAAATTTCTAATAAAAAAAAATGTTGCTCGGGATTTAATGTCTTCGGCTAATCGTGGGTGCCCTGGTTTTGCCTCTGCCTACCACTTTGGGGATATGGGCGTGAAGATACTTTTACTATTTATTTATTTATTTTAGTATTAAATATTCTAAAAAAATAGAAACCGTATGTATTTACGTATTAAAAATATGCGCATACCACGTTGTGGTAGAATATATTGGAATGATTAAATAAGTTTGCAACAAATTTCATGCATGAAATATACCACGTACAAAAATATCGTTTAATTTAATAAATATATGAACTGCCCGTAAGCCTTGCCCATTTTTTTAGTACGATAACAAAATGAAGAAAGTGCCAAAAATGTAAAACTCCGTTTCTAATGTCAATCACTAAATAATGCGCTTCTAATTGAAGGTGGGCGACATGTCTATTCGATGGCGAAAACGACTTAGACATACCAAAAGAGCTGCAGCACGACAGATTCAGAGACTTGCCTGGCGTTACTTGGGGAGCCAAAAAACAATGTGAGGTAAGTTCCACTTAATATTTTTTACAAATATTAAATCTTAACTGCTTTAAAAAATAATTTGAGCCTTTCAGGAAGTCCACAAAGAGCATTTTGCGCTCGTAGCTATTCGCAATTTGTACTGCGTTCATATACCGCGTTCCTAGCTACGCAAAAAGGATTTAAATTCCCTGCTTGTTGAGTCAAATACAATAGTTGTGCTGTAGCTTGTATACCCTCAATGGAAACACTTTAAACGAAATTAACACCGACAATTTAGCGTGTATCGCATTCTACAAATTCCGTATATCATATTGTGGTATATTTTAGAATTATGAAGATACATAGCAAGTGTCCATTGTTAGTCCAGGCTACCAAGGTAAGGTAAGGGTAGATTTTGAAGATAAGGGTACGACATGCTTAATTCCAAAGTTTCATGTAAGTCGATGCAGGTTCAAAAAATTCGGTGGTAATACCTCTTTTTTACCTTGGTAGACTAGGCTATGTATAGTCTATGTGAAATAAATAATAATTATATTCTATAGCTCCCCTTTTTTAACTTCTTGCCACTATAATGTACAAGATAGATAATATTTTTCAATCGTTTTACTTCTGAAGTAGGAAACGCGTCGTACCATCTAGATGGGTTCTACATGTAATATCGCTCGTTTTAGTAGTTTACGTTAAAGAATAGCATAAGTAGGTCTACGCGCGTGAAACAACTTTTTTGGTCAGGCTCTACGGCTTTCCTATAATTGAATTTCAATTTCAAAAAAGATGTCCAGTTTATCATAACTGGTGGTCGCCCGTTGGTCGAAATTAGACCATAATAAATTTTTATATCTTGTTGATAAGAACGCCATCTTCATTTCTCATGACCAACTGCTTTGTTTCTAAACTTTTTAGTGCGCCATCTGTGATCTTTTATCGTTATCAGTAATATATTTATTTGTGTTGTGTCAAATGCATAGTAGTGTGGGTAATGTTTTATTTATTGATTTAATGTATTTTATAAGCATTATTATTGAAAAATATTAGCGTTCTGCACTTCTATTACACATAAACTATAAGTGTGCCAAATTTTATGCTCCTGCGTCTGAGCAACTTTCGTAAAAAGGGGCCAAAGTTTTGGCATCACGTATTAATATATAGATTAATAAATTTCGATTTTGAATTGAGTAAAATTAGACAATTTTGGTGTAATTTTGTAAAATCTTGTTGAATTACAGCGCGTAAGAAATGTTTATATGTATCGGGTATTTTTGATCAGTTGAGATAATTATGTCATGCTTTGCCTAAAATCTTCATATGACTGACTGTGATGACTTATGTCTGTTTTTAACAACTTCAGCCTGATTTATTGAAATCTAAAAACCGTATTAATTATGTCAGTTTTAAACAAAAAGAAACGTATATCCGTCCAACGCACACATACTCAAGCACACACGTACGCTCGCACTTACACATACACACACACCCATACACACATATGCGATTCAAACATATAGCTCTACACACTTTTTCGGTTTGGTCAAAAATAGTTGACACTACTCATACTAATAAAATGATACTTACTAAGATCTTATGTAATTTTTCAAGATAATATGTAGGTTTGCTCTTTGCTCTTACCAGAGATTGGTTAATAATTATAATTATGTCGCCTACTCGTAACTGTTTATGTGTAATACATGTACCTACTTATATCATGAAATAATTAGTAAAGATTTTTATGGATTAGGCTCCGTTTTGATAGTCCAATTATTAATATTTTAAAATTAATAACTGTTTTGACAAAACAAAATTTCTTAAATTGTGACCTGCTACATTTGCTGTTAGTTCTGTTTGTTTAGGAACATAACTGTTTGTCTTTTTTATGTACCTGCATATTTGTTAAAAACACCTGAATCAGTGTCTTTCCTATATTAGTGCTTCATTATATTTTAGTGTTCATTCATTTTATATAAAATTAATGAATACTATGAAGAAGGTAGGTGCGTAGGTGATAAATATGTGTAATTATTATTTAAGTACAAATCATATGACTGAATTAATCATTCTAAAACCTTATAGTCATGTAAGTTGATACCTATATTAGGAAGCATATACAACCATGGGATAGATTTTATTGACAGATGGAACTAACAGCAGCTTAAAATAATCATTGGGCTTTGTATTTAATTTGATTCTTGGTAATATAAATCCCAAAATAAGCAAATTATAGATTGTGTTGTAGGTGTTCCTAAACAGTATTAATATACTGAAATACTTAAATAGATATCGGAATAAATAAAATAAACACCAGGCCCGGAAACTCAGACATGTTAATCACAAAACAGCCTGTTCCTGTTCCAAACCTCGTTGTTGGTTGGTAAAAGAAGGCCTGTACGCTAACCCTTCAACAACAAATTCAGTCGAATTTATTTATGATATATGATTATGTTTTAATATTTATGTAATACGAGTATAAAATATGATTTTAATAAGAGCGTAAATTGTTGAAAGGATACAAGGTTCACAGCTATTCAACCATTTCTATTGAATACGTTCCAGGTATTATTACGTGACAAAGACGCGGCCCCGGTGGAGGTGGAAGGTCTCGGGAGCGGCGCGGGGCGGTGCGCCCAGCTGACCTGTCGGACGCCGCACCGAGCTGGCTTTTATTACTCCGGCCCTGCGCTATCGGGCACTGATTGCGGAAACGGAAAGGTACCTGATAAACCATCCGGTGGTTCCGTTTATAATTGAAATATAAGGATTCGTATCTATCTTGTTACCAATTAGCAAACCTGTACCCTGGAAATCAAATAACAACAATAATGGAGTTCAGGACATGCAATTTCTATAATTTTTGTTATTTCGTGATCGATTTTATTCCAATTTATAAGTATATGATATTGTTACAGTTAAGATATATTTTGACTTAATAATATTAAAAAAAATTCAATATTTGGTTGATAAGTTATAACACTTTTTATTTTTTTAACTACGTTCTTACAAGCTACCTAAAAAATTTAGTATTAAGCACGTTCCGTATTCCTTAGGTGATTGAGTTCTGTGGCGATTCTGTTATTTTCCCTTCTTCTCTTCTTCTTCTTTTGCTTCCAAAATAATTTATTCAGAAAATAGTGATATTTTGTTATTTATTTTTATTTTATTTACTCTACATTACCTACAACTCTTCTTCTTTTACTATTATGTACAGATCTTATTAACATAGGCGTGCCAATCTCCTCTTCCTGCAAAACCTGTAAGAAAACAAGTTTTGTAGAAACGTTGTTACAATGCGAGTTTGTTGCACATATACGAATAATATGAATTCAATTCAAATTACAACATATACGAAATATACAACTACACTAGTAGACATTAACAAACACATATAAAGATAACAGTGTATCGAAAATTACAAAAAACATAAGAATTTATTATTACTATTTGCAATAAGAAAAAGATGTAAATAACAAAAAAAAATAACTAGATCTTCTACAGATAATGTTGGTTAACTTTATATTTAAAAAAGACCAATTTAAAACAATATCGTATGTGGAGCTGCGGAGTCCATTCCATAATTTGGCTACACTGTGAATGAATTGTCATATTATAAAGTGTTAGACGGTAGAACAGAAAGTGGTTTTACTTTCGTGCACTGATATATTGGACGACTACTACGCCTGGAAGTAGTGAAACGTTCCTAGAGAGCACGGTGAAGTAAAAACCGCGAGTTTGGCAACACATTAGTCATTCCAAAAAAATAACGTTCCTGTAGGGAAGACAGAGGAAAATAATTGATCAAAATATTAAAAAGGAAGTTGGCTATGTGTTGGCTAAGTGTTTCAACAATGATGTATAAGGATCCGCTTCAATATAGATCGAAAATGCGAAATGTAGTTATTCATGCATAATTCAATTCAATTCAATTCATCTTTATTTGCATAATATTAGGTGCTCTTATCTAAGCCCATTAGGCATGCAAATTCACATTCACATTAAAATACAAATTACATAGTTTCATTAATTATAACATAGTAACAATGTCGACAAGAAATTCTTCATAATATTTAATATTAGTCAAAGTTAGGTACATTCAATGTTATAGGTATATTCAATGTTAATAATATTAGATAGTCACTAGGTCCAAATCAGTTTGATTATTTTTTTATTACTTACTCCTATCCTCCAAAAAGTCTTTTAAAGAGTAGTATGCTTTACTTATTAGGTAAGACTTTAAAGTTTTTTTAAAGCTATATGTATTTTCATGTTTAATATCGTCAGGCAACTTGTTATATACTGTTGGTCCCATGCAAAAAATACTGTTGCGATACAAATTTGTTCTGGATTTCAGAGCTCGTAGTTTGTCGTTTTTCCGTCTCGAACTAAGTGTTTCATATTTTTTAATGTTATTTTTTACCATTAGTGCAGCTTCATAAATATATACTGATGGCATAGTGAGAATATTTAATTTAATGAAATAGGGCTTGCACGATTCGGCTGATCGCAGTTTGCAGATAGATCTGACACATTTCTTTTGGGCCTTAAATACACGACTAATTCCAGGAGCATTACCCCAAAACTGAACGCCATATCTCAGAGTACTGCCCATATACGCGTGATATGCTGTTAAAGTCGCAGACATATCTACTACTTTATTCAACATGTAAATCATAACGTATTTTTATTTTAGCACTTGCCCTGTGCTTGGGATAAATTTTCTATAAATTTTAAAGAAAGAAAAAATTTCGCCCCAGACAGGAAATGTAACCTTTCGTCTCAAGCCGACGAATGCTCTAACCAATTGAGCTACTGAGGATTCAAGTCCCGTGGCGAAATTTTTAATTCCTTTCTAACCCGTTAACGCGGGTAGTTATGTCCTATAGATACACAATTCTGAGTACCCACCAAATGAGATGTAATCAATGAAATATAATCATAGGAATGTTTTTGTATAGATATATTTGCTGACGTAAGAAACAAATCTAGCTCCGGGATACCTTGTAGTTTATTTAATTACTTAGTACATATTACAAAAAATCTGTCTATTAATGGGATATATTAATGGGTATAACTAATGGGAGCTAAGACAATGACGCGAAATAGAAATTAGAATGACACGAAAAGATGGAGAATAAACTTTAAACTATGCTATTCAGCGCCTTTTCGCCGAAAAAAATCAATGGCTAAAAATACCATTAATACCTATTAATTTATAGCTAAAATCTTAAAATTATAAATTTTCAAGGGGCTTTTGAAATTTTCATTGAACCCCTAATTCAAAACCTATATGTAACGTAGTAAGAATTAACTTGATTACATCAGCTTTAAAATAAAAATATCGTCATCCAAATCAGTCAAGCCGTTCAAAAGTTATGTCCACAAATATATATACGTAGGTACATATCTTGTTCGTCAGCGGTTCATAAAACCCCCATTTTGCGTCGGGGATTGAAACAACGCATCATAATTGCTTAGGAGCTACGATGTCACAGACAAACACAAATTCACACACAAACAACTCAAGTTTACAACACCTTTTTTCTATGACGTGCTTTAGAAGAATTGCAAAGATTACAAAACATATATAATGCCGTAAGCTTAAATTAATCCATCAGCCATCTCACAATAAACTCAGGTCCTTGTCATCATGTCATCGTCATCACAAAATATGAGTAGATCTAGTTATTACAAGTCGAATGAGTCCAAACTCGATGGTTTTACCAGTAGTCATTTATAGGTTACGCCTCCTATCTTCGAGCTCTATCATCAGACTAGCTCAGTCGTACCCACATTCTTTAGTGTTTAAACGGTAAGGACACACTTAAGTTTAAAAGTAATATAAATACCCACAAAGTGTCTGGTATCCATTCCGTTGCTTGCAAATCAGCTGATGACCTGCAACTCCTAGCCCCATAAATCATAGATTAGAACTATCGCAATCACGTCAGTTCTCAAGTTTATGCTTTAGATGAACTACAATGATTGCTAAACAGAGTAGGTACCGTAACATTTAAACTTTGATCCACTAGCCACCTCCCAGTTCAATCATCAGGTCCTTGTCATCAGAAAATATGAAGGCTAGTTAAGGCGAATCGAATGAGTCCAAACTCGATGGGTTTACCAGCAACTGCATTCCAGGATTAGGTCTCCTATCTTCGAGCTCCATCATCAAACCAGCTCCGTTATAACAGCACTCGTTAGTGTTAGGTCTGCTAGGTTTCACATATGCTTTAAAGTGAAATAAATAGATACCCATAGAATATATAAATAAATGTTTATATATAAATGGTGCAAATAAGCTGATGACCTTGAACACCTGGACATATCTCCACAAACTCTAGCTAAGAATCACCTCAATCACGTCAGCTTTCAAACAAAACATTTATTTTAAAAAAAAAACGCCATCCGCTGAAGAGACTTGAACTCACACACGTAGACAAGTCAAACTTATAACACCCTCGTTTTGCGTCGAGGGTTAAAATTACCTATGTTTTTCTAGCCATTGCAGTATTCCGATTTCATGCATAGGGTATTTGATAGATTCACTTCCACATGAGGCTAAGTAGTCTTAGGTTGGTAACTTTCTATTTTAAAAGTAGTAATAACATTAAACATATTTTAAAGTGGTGCCGTGGTGGTGAATGTGTCGCCAAAGACGAAGAGTTCAAGCCAAGCGCGGAAGCCCCTAATAAGGACAAACACAAGGGGGGCTGGAGTCCATGGACGTCGGGAGTGTGTCGGTCTGGGTGCACTGCCAAGAGTCGTGGGGCCAGGGAGCGCCGACGCACCTGCGCGGATAATGCTGTCTGTGAAGGGTCTTCTTATGATGTCGCATTATGTGATGACTCAAAGGTATTATAATCGCACTTTTCTCGTGCTTGGGACAAATTTTCCACTTATTTAAAAAAAATAGGGACCGTATCACCAAAGAGGTTGGCAAAGGTATAACCTACGATAAACGCAAAACTCAGAGACACTCAAAGACGTCAATTAGCATTTATTCTATGATTAAGTCACAATTTCGTTAGAAAATGTCAGCTTAATGATTGATTAAAAGATGATTGAAGTTTTTAAATGTTGACGTTAGTCCCACAATATGATAGATTAATAAAAATATAGCTTATTACAAAAAGAGATCATATTCATTAAAAATGGATATTAAACATAAATCTAAATAAAATTATTTAATTTGCAATATTCCGCCAAAAAAAATGTATACGTATTATTGCGTAACAAAACAGACAAAATAGTGCGCTAAGAATGAATTGGACTTACCGCAAGCTAAAACTCCAAAGTACCGTTGAGTTTTTAATAGTATGTGTATAGTTGGTGCTAATAAAACAGTTTAGTGGTGTGTATTGTGTGGAGCTAGATGTATTTGGGAGTTTTAGCTTCCGGAAAGTCCAATTCATTCTTAGCGCACTATTTTGTCTGTTTTGTTACGCAATAATACGTATAAATATTTTTTTTGGCGGAAAATTGCAAATTAAATAATTTTATTTAGATTTAAGTATGGATTTCCGCAAAGTAACGCCTTCTTCTATTAATGATATTAAACATATATTCTTTTGGTTGCTTGCCCTGGGTTTCAAACCTCGTGAAGTTAATAGGATGTGAATAGTCTAAGGAAACTAATTAAATATTCTTTAAATATTACTGATACTAGCCTCCTCGTTTTTAGGGAGTTACTTCACGCATAATGCGATCAAAAATTGTAAATCTCTTGTTTGGTTTCTAGTAGAGGCAGCTTATGTATCTTTTACATCAATGTACATTCTTACATTTTACAATTACAATTTACATCTTTTACATTTCTGGACGTGGACACAGGACGGTTATTAGATATATTATCGGTAGGTATTTATGCATATATTTCTATGAACTATTATTGTTTTAAAAGCCTAGTATACATAAATTTTGGGTTTTATAGCTAGATCAATTCATGTAATATGTCCAGAGAAATTAATTTATTTATTACAATATATTATTTTACAAGCAAGTCATAAAAATTACGATAAAATCTTCATTTAGGTATGTAATATTATTTGAGGTTTCTGGTTATTTGGTCATATTTTTAAACAATATTTCTTGAAACTTAAAAGCGACAGATTTCTTTTCTTGATACTTACATTGTAAAAAAAGAAGTTTTTTGTGGAAATTTCTACTAAATGTGAGCGCCTGTGAAAAGTTATCATTACCGTGGCACATTCCAGGTTTGCGGCAAGAAGAAGCGATCGAGCGCCACGGAGCTGGCGGGGCGGCGATGCGCGGAGTACGCGGCACTGCTGCCAGAGCTCGACCCAAGGGGCGGAGGGCTACAGGCGCCACATGATCCCAGTCAGTATTCCTTACATATTGTACTCCGTTGCTGGGAACTATTTCTAACCAGTTTTGGAAAAAGATGAGGTTACCTACACTTTCAACTCCTATATATTTTTTTACTAATTCAAATGCTAAACGCCAAAATCAAATGATATTTTATTTATTTTAAGTTTTATCACAAGAAATAGAATAGAGCTCAGACCAACAAAAATTATCTTAGAAATTGACAAATAAAAAGTATAGGAGACAAACATGTTACTTACACCTATTATGAAATTCGGTTAAAAAATAAAAACTATGACGACTGTCAAATGGAAGTGCATTTGCATATACATTTTTAGGATTAAAATTTTCATCCATTCTGATAGAAAAACGATATTGTAATTGATTACCTTCACTTCTAGATGCAAATAATTTAACCGGTAAACGGTAAAACGAAAAAAAGAGGTAATTTCATTACTACATGGAGGTACACAGAAATAATGCATTATTAGTAAGTAATTCGAAAACCACTAATTGGATTTAAATAAATCTTTTAAAAGAAAGAACCTTAAATATATATTCAGTAGATATTTGCCGAGTAGGTACCTAATTGCGAAATAAATAACAAAAGGACACGTCACTCCTCCTTTTCGAAATCGACTAAAAATCGGTAAATACAATATTAACCTTCAACTCAAAAATCTCTTATGAAACCAATATTGATATGATTAATAATAATAAAAAAAAATATCTTCACGCCCGACATTAGAAACGGAGTTTTACATTTTTGGCACTTTCTTCATTTTGTTATCGTACTAAAAAATGGGCAAGGCTTACGGGCAGTTCATATATTTATAAAATTAAACGACATTTTTGTACGTGGTATATTTCATGCATGAAATTTGTTGCAAACTTATTTAAGCATTCCAACATATTCTACCACAACGTGGTATGCGCATATTTTTAATACGTAAAAACATAAGTTTTCTATTTTTTTAGAATATTTAATACTAAAATAAATAAATAAATAGTAAAAGTATCTTCACGCCCATATCCCCAAAGAGGAAGGCAGAGGCACAACCAGGGCACCCACGACTAGCCAAAGACACAAAGTCCCACAATATGATAGATGGCAAGCCTATCGCCAACCGGGCACATTTCCAATCCCGAGCAACTTTTTTTATTAGAAAATTGGAAAAATCCAGTTTTCTTTTTGTTGCCCGATCCGGGATTCGAACCCGGGACCTCAAACAGTCAAGTCCAACAACTGAACCGCTAGACCACAGAGGCGGTAATAATACAATTAACAAATTTGAATAACCCCCGACCAAAGCTATCCTTAAAACCTTCATGATGACATCAGTTTTCTAAGCAAAACATTCGCAATTGAATCGGTTCATTTGTTTAAGAGTTGTGACGCCACAAACAATTAAATACACCTTTAAACTCATTACACCTTTTTCTATTAGGTGGTCAAAAGTATTTAATTTTATTAATTCAAAAGTGTTGGCGATTCGGATTATTTGATTAGGTTTCCTTTTTCTTAGATTTTGGCATTAGCATGGTTACCCATGGTTGACAAAATCGAACCTTAATTATTCAAAACGAGTCATAAGTCATGTCATTGAAAGTCATGTCAGGCTCTTGAGTAAAGTGGTGGCCTTCTTACTCTACGAGCTAGAGTTAAGTGAGATTTGGCGGTAACGAGGAAATATACGATACACTAATTGCTTCATGAACACTTTTACACATTAACTAAACAAATCTATACAATATACTACCAACATTGACAAATTCAATAATTATGGCAAAGCTGTAAACAATTTTTCTAATTTGCACACCAAAATATGTTGCCTACCTAAATATTGTTGTAACATCTCATTTACACATATATTCCACAAATAAATAATTTTCTTTCTTTCTCGATGTCGCCAAAACTCTTGATTAGGCTATAGTTTTAGTGCCATGTTTATTACCGAATTTCCGTAACAATCGTCAGCTTTTGTCTCGAATAATATATATATGATAATATAGAGTGAGGTGGTCAAGTGCTAATCAGCAGTTCTTACCAAATTGCCATTGCTATACCTACACCTGCAATTATAGCCTCAGTGTCGTAGATTGTACAGAAGGGCAAGTGATTCGGTAGACTTATTCGCATGGTGTTAGACCATAAGGTAATGATGCAGCTGTAATATATCTATAGGGGACGGTTGTCTTTACTCTCAGGAGTGCCATCTGTCTCTATAACCTAAGAAATACACACATATCTTCAAGCAATTTATAGAATAGGCAGAGAGTATCGAGTGCCAAATGCCACGATCTTTTGCAAACCTGCCTAGTTTCCTTACGGAATAGGGAAAGAGAGTCGAGTGCCAAATGTCCATGCAGACCTGCCTAGTTTCCTCCACATGCCCTTTTCATACAAACACGTCGGTTTCGTAAACTCTTTTCGCCACCTTTAGATAAAAACCAAAGTAAACTTACCTCAAGCGAACCTAAGAGTTATTAGATAATAAGGAGTGTTGGTCGCTTTTTTGTTTGATTAATGCGTTGCCAACTTCACGTTTTTTACAACTTCACCGGGCTTTGTAGGTCGCATGTGGATGGGGTGCGCGGTGTTCTGTCGTCGTGCGGGGGGCGGAGGTTTCTACGCGCCCCGAGTGGAGCTCAACGATGCTGGACTCGACCCGTATTTCCCCGACGGTACCTGGTGCCACCACGACGGCGCCCACCACTACTACTGTTTACAGCACCACTGCTTACCTGAGGTACCTCGACATTTTTGTTAGAATTAGAAAAAGAAGAAAATCTTTTATGCATTATATTAATGATATAAATGCGAAAGTTTGTAAGAATGGATGTTTACGGGACATATTGTAAACATTATTACTAGGTGGTAGAGTTTCGCAGCGACTTACCCGGATTGGTACCACCGCCTTTCCTATTCCTGCCTCCATAACGTCATGACGTGTTCCGGTTTGGAGGGTCAGGTAGCCGGTAAACTTACTTTTGCTCGAGGCCTAACATCCCAGTCTCAGGTTGACAACGCACAATTACCATCTTTGGTGTCTCTAGGCGGCGTGAATTTCTTTCCATCAGGAAATCCGTCTGCTTGTTTGCCTTCCAATATCATAGAAAAAAAAACATACGAGTATATAGACTATTAGTAATATAATGTTAGCGGAAAGAAAAAAAAAATAAAAGGATTTCTTGGTGGTAAAAGATACACATAATCTGAAACCCAAGATGGTAACGGAGAGTTTGCTTAACTGAGGCTGAAATATTTAAGACTATTTTAATATGTTTTAGCCCGTTGCTGTACTCCAGTTCATGTTTTTCTCTTGATTTGACATCTTAAGAATAATTTTACATTATTCATTTATTTTTCTCTGGTATTTCTGAATTTAATTAACTTGGTCCATATATTATTATTTATTCAATCATTATTTTTATCATATTTGCTTAAGACGCGTTTTTGGTTGAGTCCCAATGAATCTGTAATTGTAACTTTTTTTTTATGATATTGGAAGGCTAACAAGCAGACGGATTTCCTGATAGAAAGATATTCTCGCTGCCTTGAGACACCAAAGGTGGTAATGGTACGTTGCCAACCTGAAGCCGGGATGTTAGGTCTTGAACAAAAGTAAGTTTATCGGCTACCTTACCGGCGGTAGTACCAATCTGAGTTAGTCGCTGCAAAACTCTACCACCTAGTCATATATCACGGTGTTAGTGACGGTAAGCCTATGCTCACCTTTTACGAGCTGCCTGGCAAGAAGACAGATGATCTATTCTGCAAAGAAGCCCGGACCAACACAGGGGAAAAATTGAAATAGTATATGTCGTTTTAGGTAGGTACTTTTGAACACAGTACTAACGGATTACTAACATTTAGTTACAAATTAATTCAACATCCGATAAAACAATTTATTGTTTATTAACTAAATGTTAATAATTTGCCAGTAATATGTTCAAGAGTACCTAAAATGACATACTCGATTCTAATTTCCAATATTATATTAATTGTAATTTTACGTTACTCTTGAACCCTACTGATGTTTGCTGTTGATATTTATTGATGTAAAAAATAAAAATAAAATTAGTTTATTTGCAACCGTTCGATTACAAATGTCGGTTATCATCATCTCAAAATCGTCGTAAAAACTGACATTTCTGACAGCATTTATAATTAATTTGTGCTATTAGCAGTCACTTACCAATTACTGTGGCTATATTGTACATAAGGTAATAAAGGGGCAATTACTACATATGTACTTATAAATAATAGATGTCCCTCCTCTTGGCCTTGTTTCCGCTAGATCAACTACTAGCTATTATACTTACTTACTTTTTGCAATATCATATGTTTTATGATATTGCAAGGCAGGCAATTTTCTGATGGTAAGAAATTCGTTGGCATGTTAGGCTTCAAGCAAAAGTAAGTATACCGGCTATCTTATCCTCCGAACCGGAACACGTCAACCGCAAGTGCTGAGGTCATGGCGGTAGGAATAGATAAGGCGATGATGCCAATGTGGGCGAATCGTTTCGAAACCCTACCACCTAGTCAGATGTTTAACAGTTTTAGTGATGGTATGCTTATGCTCGCCTTTCATGAGTTGCCTAGCAGGAAGGCAGATGGTCTATTCAAGGGAGCAAGGGGTAAAGTCGCCCGGACAAAGACGGGCAAAATATTAGACCATTGTTTTGAAAATTATTTTCCTTATTATTAATTGAAGCGCTCAGAAGACTAAGAAATCTTTACACTTTTTTCACTGGAATAATTAATAGCAAAACAAAATATATTATCTGTATACAGACGGGCCATATCGTAATATAAGGGGGTGTAGGTTTATTTGGTAATGCGTTTTAAATATTATTGCCAAATTGTAATACACTTTTACAAACATTCATTTAAAACAGTCCGAAAAAATGCTTCACTTGTTGTCACGCTATGTCGTTTCAGTACAAGTCATTACGTCACCAGCCTGCGAATGCGACCGCGGTCGGTGGGAACCAGTTTCATGCTTTGTTCACGATATTACCCTGAATCTTGTATTTTGCGTCGGATAAAAATTATAAATTTTTTTTTATTTATATTTTTAGGTTTTTCACAGTCAGAAAGTGTTAAGTGTTTCAAAATTTGGCTGGTGCTTTAGATGTAACTTTGTATATGTATATTTGAAATATTTTTCTTTACACGTTTCTTTACGTTCACAATTATGAAAAAAACACTTATAACTCAAATTAAGTTTTTTCCAAAAATATTTTATAATTGCATACTAACTCTGGTACGGAGCCATTAATAAAATTTTTGAATTTCTATTCCTAGGAAGTTAGTAAGTACTGTCTACATTCTCTTTCTCTATATGTTATAGTGTGTGAAATCCGATCAATTTTGTTTTCGTAAGATGTTTTTTAAGATTATTGTCATTAAAACATTCTTCATTCATTAAGATTGAATAATGATTGATAGCATTCGGCAAATCCTTTATGTAAATTAAAAAAAGTGATAGCCCTAGAACACTACCTTTCGGTACACCGCAGTCAGTGGAAAGATAATTTAAAGAATAGAACTTGTTGGGGTTACCGCAAATATTTGATATCTCAACACATTGCTTTCTATTCTGATATATGACATGGCCAAGTATATTTTCCAGCCACCTGTCCTACACCTCTCTACGATCACCTATGTAGTCTAGTATTCCAGCGTCGGACTCGACTTCATGAGTTTCCCCATTTCGGGGAACAAAAAGAAAAGAAAATTTGTATTTTCAATTTTCCAATAAATGTAAAGATGCATGGGATTAGATGTATGCCAGTTTTGCGGTAGGCTTGCCACCTATCACATTGTGGGACTAAGTGTCTTCGGCTAGTCGTGGTTGTGCCTCTGCCTAACTTTTCGGGAATATGGGCGTAAAGATACACTGCCTTATACGCGCGTCTCTGTATAGAGATTTACATACATACTCGTACATACATATATACATACAGATATATGAAGGTGTTACAGTTGTATATTAAACAGTGGTACTGAAGAGAAACTTAATAATATTATCCTTTTCTGTCATAAGAGGTCAAACAAGTCCTGCCAAGCCAAGGCTCTCTAAATAGGCAACCATCGTCTGTAGACACCATATATAT
The DNA here is from genome assembly GCA_002245475.1 of Calephelis virginiensis. NCBI lineage: Eukaryota > Metazoa > Arthropoda > Insecta > Lepidoptera > Riodinidae > Calephelis > Calephelis virginiensis. The sequence continues at coordinate 14,431 of NJDC01012592.1, read as the reverse complement.
CATTGGTCCGTCGCTATATTCTCGTTTGGTCTTAAAGCATAGTACAAATCTACCTTGTCTTCCGCACGGAACACAAAAATTTTGAGTATTGACGTCATAGCGGTAGAAGTAGGTAAGGCGGTGGTACCAATCTGGACATTCTGCACAATACTCTCCCAACTAGTTCAGAATTTAAATCGTCTCGATCATCATCATTCTGATCTATTTGTCTTCAATCAAATATAAATAAATATATACTCAGCCCTTACCACGAGTTCACGGCTTGTCAAGTTTACTATGCTCGCTACCGTCTCTGTAAATTATTTATATGAAAACTTTGAACAACGCCTCAATTGGTAGATAAGAAAAACACATTTTTAAATTAAAAGTGTCATAGATTTCGACACGTAACTTACCGAACGTTATCTATACCAACTCATGGTAAAGGCTCTGGGCGCTTACCATGAGTTTACCTCTTATTAAGTTTACTATGCTCGCTAACGTCTGTGTATATTATTTGTATGAAAACTTTGAACAGCGCCTCTATTGGTAACTAAGAGAAACACATCTTTAAGCCAAAAGTCTTATAGATTTCGACACGTAACTTACTGAATGTAACCAACACCAAATCATGGTAAACCCCAGGTATATATTTAAGTATTTCTACGTATTAGTATCGTTGTCTAATATACATATAAACATATAATCTGCTTACTTTGAGGTTAGATCACTTTGTGTAATCTATCCTGTATTAATTTTTATCTAATATACAAAATTCTCGTGTCACAGTGTGCGTGATTGAACTCCTCCGAAACGGCTTGACCGATTCTTATGAAATTTTGTGAGCATATTGGTAGGTCTGAGAAACGGTCAGCATCTATTTTTCTTACCCCTAAGTGATAAGGGTAACTCACCCCTACTTTTTTTCACTAAAGTCACTTTAAAAATAAAGCAGAACTACGTCTGCAGGGTCAGCTAGCTATAAAATTCTCGTGTCACGGTGTGCGGGATTGAACTCCTCCGAAACGGCTTGACCGATTCTCATGAAATTTTGTGAGAATATTGAATAGATCTGAGAATCGGCCAACATCTATTTATCATTCTCCTAAGTAATGAGGGTGACTCGACCCATTTTTTTTTACTAGAACCACATTAAAAATATAGCAGAATAACGTCTGCCAGGTCAGCTAGTTTATATATATTTACTTTACATAAAGACCACGTCAATTTGTTTTGTACATCGGTTTCGTTTTATAGCTATATTTATGTAAATAACATTTGCGGTCTTTGCGGTTTAAAAATACGATACACCTTGACTTCACTTTATCTATTCCAGCAAATAAGAATAAATTGACATTGTAATTTTAAAATACATACATACATATCTTCACGCCAAGTTCCTTGCGGGGCACACTTTTCTGTTCCTTTCGTACAAATAGCCGATATCGAAATTTTAAAATAATATCTTTTATAAAATATATTTTTTTAATTTTTTTATCAGACTTACCAACAGTTGTTACAATAAAATAATTGACTCATATAAAAAATGACAAATAACCTATTGCACAACTTCTTGCAGGTATACACACAATACAAACACCTATACCTTTATTCTACTAAAAAGATGGTAAGTTCAAATCTAGTTTGACCTACGTAGGACAGGCTTCTGAAAAAGTTCAGCGATATTTAAAACTTAATAATATCAATGTTGCATTTAGAACCCAAAATTCATTAAGAAACATATTATGCAACGGTAAAGACAAAATTGACAAAAAATGTAAATCAGGAATCTATAAACTACATTGTTCTGAATGCAACAGTGTATACGTTGGTCAAACTGGTCGCAGTTTTAAGTCTCGTTACAAGGAACACATATCGGCTGTCAAAAACATTCGTCCAGATAAATCGCATTTTGCTAAACATCTTATAGACACTGGGCACAAGTTGGCAACAGATCATACTTTTGAATTAATTCATACTTGTAATAAAGGATTAAAATTAAATATACTAGAACAATTAGAAATTATTAAATGTAATAACAAAGACTCAATAACACTGTTAAACGAACAAACAAATTTGACTTATTCACCCCTGCTACACATGTTTAACAACAACGGTGCTACCTCCACCACGCGTACTCACTAAAGTACACCCGCGCGTGAACTCGCGGAACCCTATAAATAGAGCGAGTCGCATGCGCGCACGCCAGTGTCTGCTCGACCTTCGTGGAGTGCAGTCGAATTCTCCTGATGATGGTTACGAAGCGAAACGTACGTTGAGTTTTAGTAGTGTATGTATAGTTGGTGCTAATAAGGGAACACCAACAGTTTAGTGTTGTGTGGAACTGGATATGTTAAGGAGTTGTAGCTTCCGGTAAGTCCAATTCATTATCAGCTCACTATTTTGCCTGTTTTGTTACGCCATAATATGTATACATTTTTTGACGGAAAATTGCAAATTAAATAATTTAATTTGGATTTAAGTATCGATTTCCGCTAAGTAACGCCTTTTTCTATCAATTTTCTAATAAAGATGTTTCTTAGGGCGAATATTACGAAATTCCTTACTATTACGTATACTAAACTCCAATTTTTTTAAGCGCCTTATTGGTTACATTTTGTATGTGTGGAACAATGTCTATTTACTGTCTTAAACTATATCCACATCTTTAAGATTCCACCTCAGATAGGACAATATTATTAACAGTGTAACAGGAAGAACTGGTGCTTATTTTATAAGTAAATTTTATGTATTTGCATTTTGCTGAATTAAGGGTAATATTGTTATTGCTACACAATTCTGAAAGTCTATTGAGGTACTCTAGAATAATAAGGGTAATATTGTTATTGCTACACAATTCTGAAAGTCTATTGAGGTACTCTTATAAAAAGAAAACATCTTCAGAGAGGGACTCAATTTTCGTAACTTTAAATAATCTGCAAACAAGTATGGACTAGAAAAATGAAAGTAACTAGTTACATCATTAGAATAAAAGTTAAAAAGTGTTGGTCCTAAATGCGATCCTTGAGGTACACCAAATGAAGACTTAGCAAAATTAGATATACAAATGTAAATAGTCTAGGTATAGCCATAGTATGTTTCACCTTACCATTTAAATACTAACGGTTTTGTATAATTAATCGAAGGATTTAAACATGAAATAGTGTATTTTTTAATTACTAAAATATTTTTATTAAACGTAAACGTCGTTTATTCATTCGACTAAATTATTTCTGAAAACATAAGGACCATTTTTCAGACGGTAGACGTTTATCAGTTCTTAGGGATATGTTAAATTTACCCTTTAAAATAAATCTTTTAATTTGAGAGAAAATAAAGGAATCTCGTGGTGTAACAACAATGAGCGGGATATTACCACTTGCCAGTTCTACATTTTCACGTGCCAAAATACTTATTCACTATTTCATGTATGTAATGAAACATGGTCATGCAAAAGGATACTGAGCTCTCCGAAGGTCTTGAACTTTTTGAAAATGGGCTTTAAGTACCTAACTGTATTCTTCAATTATCCAGTTAGTCCGGCGATGGACTTGATCCTCGGGAAACAAAAAAAAAACGTTTTTTTTTAATTTTTTTAATAAAATTACATTGCCTGGGATTGAATATGTGCCCGGTTGGAGATAGGCTTCCCACTTACCACATTGTAGGAATTAGTGTTTTCGGCTAGTCGTGGGTGATGCCTCTGGCTATCTCTTCATGAATATGGGCACGAAGAAAAAACTTTTTTTTGTTTTTGCAACTCCATTTTGCTGTATTCAAATTTTTTGAAGAAAACCACCATACTGCGAAATTTATATTACGAGAAATAACTAATAGCAAATGCTTATACTAGGTTCATAGTTTTAACCTAAAAATTGATATTTTATACATAAACAGATTTAAACAAACTTCGAGACAATAGTTCACACTTTTACAGATAAACTTAATGTTTGTTTATAAAAAAATCTGTTGTCTCCTCTGACCCTCATTAAAACAACACATTTATTTATCTTAATGTCAATATTTTATATGTTACTAAGTAATATGTGCATGTAATATCAGTATTACAACTGCACATTCGATACTAACAAAATAGGTACAAAGTTTACAATGTGATAATTATAATTATCTTTTTGTTAGCGCACTGAAAATATACGACATAGAGCATGGTTTTTTATGTACGAAGACGGCTGTCTTGATGGTAAGAGACAACCGTAGCCTATATTCACCATAGATGTTATAGGTGCATCGCTGATTTAAAGCCAATTGTTTAAGCCTGCCGGCTACCTTACCCATCGGACTTGAACGTGAACTGTCACTATGATGGCAGGAAAAGATCCCTACCCGTGCAAGTCAGTGCAAAGCTACCAATGGTGGTGTTGCTGGTAGGAAATGAATTTTGAAAGCCATCAATCTTGAATTTCGAAATTTTATTTGAGATCTTGACAAAACAGTCGAAGATTGTAACAAGATTTAGGTAGCGGGTTTCGGGTAGCGGGGGAGGTAACATCATAGAGAGAGCCATAGCCGCGCGTAATTGCGCGAGAGTCGTCATGCTGCCCGGATGTGTATCGAAAAGGCCCTATAATTTTGCAATTTACTGCTTGATAGTACGAAACCCTTCGTACGTGAGTCCGACTCGCACTTGGCCAGTTTTTTAAAATAAACGTTGATTATTGTGTTCATACAATGTAGTTTAATTTGAAAAATATACTTAATTATATTAAACAATATAAAAATATTGGTTACTATAAATTTGCAGTATTTGATACAAAAACCGCATATTTTTTCAATTATTCTGCTCAATCTCGAAAATCCCGAAAATCTTGAGTCTCGACCAAGATCTCGACCCGAATCTCAACAAGATCTTGAACTGACCAATCTTGATTCAGGTAAAAGAAGCCAAGATCTTCAAAAGCCATTCTTGGTCCAAGATTGTATTTTCTAGTTGCTGGTAATGACGTTTTTATCCAATACTCGCCTATTACAAGCTGCCTGTCAGAGAGGCACATGGTCTCAACTCAGCGGACTTTGACCAACATGTGTCAATATCATGTCAGAGAAAGATAACGAAGAATTGGCTATTGCAGTAGTCTTACATTTTATAATACCGTAACAAATATACGTATCTCAGATTATAGAGGTAAGACTTAAGCAAATTGCTTGAGCCATGTTAAAGCATAAGTTTACTCCATTAATGGAATATAATAGAATGACTGGTCCGTTTAATCCTATTGTTTGTCAACATCGCACGTCATCTCACGTGCTCAGTTCCATCAAAATGGTTCCATAAAACGTTTAAGATAACATACTCGTTGCGTCGTTTAATATTTTTATGGTATTGGAAGGCAAACAGATTTCCTTATGATAAGATACTGATTTATGCTCCTAATTGTTGACACTTGGTGGAATTTCATAACTCACTTTTTACTAGCTCTTGCACTTTTCCAAAATACACTTTAAATGAAGCTTAAATTTTTATAATGTTAGAGCTTTACAGTTAAATCTACTTCATTTTAAAGTCCAGTGTTTGTTACTGACGGTATATAAATAAATAAAATATTTTTTTTATTATTTATTTGATAATCTTTAATATTTCTTTATTTTAATTGCAAAGCTCTGATAATTCTGTAAAAAAATGGTATATAGTCGACCTTTTATAATGTAGACAAATCAATCGCCCAGAAAATGTGTATTTTCAATTTTCTAATAGAAATAAAGTTGCCTGGTATTGGATACGTGCCCGGTTGGCGATAGGCTTGCCAGGGACATTGTGGGACTTAGTTCTTCGACTAGTCGTGGGTGCCTTGGTTGTGCGTGAAGATATCCACTGCTATGCTACTACTAAAGAAAAAAATAACAATATCACATTTAAATTTTTAATTTGTTACAATTTATCAAGTGGTTTTATCATGAAATACATTATTTACCAAAATAATGTTTGTTTAGAAGTTAAAGATCTTGCGTATTTTGATATAAACATTTTAGTAGGGGAGCCCGAGATGCTAAATATGTCATTGTCATTGTATGTATGTCAGCGTCATGGGGACTTGTTAGATTTTGTCGGTTAGATGCTGGAGGATGGAAAAGGTCACGTAACTTTTACATTTTCAGAGATTCAGGAAGCATCTACATGCTAAAAGAACAATCACAGTCTATCATATTGAGCGCATCAAATATTAATAGTAAACACAAATGTCAAATGTGTAGCAAATATCGTAAATTTGGCAATCAAACAGGACGCCGTAATGTCCAATGATCATAAATGACTTGTTTTTTGAAAGTTTCTAACCCTCCTCTGTCTTTAGGTCACGCTCTAATCGTTACAGAATTATAACATGCACGTATTGACATGCATTAAACCCATTATACTTTTATTTGTTATGTCGGAGGATATTATCAAGCCAAAAAATTTCGACAGATTATCATACACGCGCGCCTTTTTATAGAGGTTTTATGTATAAACTATGGTACAAGGTATCTATCATATCATATTTTAACGTGCCTGCGTAACTGCCCAAATACCATCTTTGGCTCCCGTACCTTTGCAGAACAAATTATGCCAACGAACAAAATGAACTTATGAATATATATTACGAACAATCTTCAATGATAAACACCTTCAACAAATATTTTGATTTAAAATATTTTGATAAAGTTTGATTGAAACTCAGTACAACTGTGAAAGCCCGATTTCATTTTCTTTGTACATACATACATACATATCTTCACGCCAAGTCCAGTTCGAGGTAGGCAGAGAGTATCGAGCGCCAGACCTCACGATCCTGACAAACCTGTCTTGCTTCCTTCACATTCATAACCCTTTTCATACAAACACGCCGGTTTCGGAGACTCTTGACACCACCCTCGGATAATATCCGATTGATCTGATCGTGAAATGTCAGCCTTGGTCTCCCCGGGTACCTACATCCATCCACATTCGCATTTTCTTTGTAATGCGATTAAACAATTAAATACTTATTATTTATTACATAAAAAGCTCTGAACTAATTCCTATATTGAACCCCTATTTTGATATACTCTATATAATAAAAAAACGTATCTTCAGGTCCATATCTCCGAAGCTGTAGGAACAGATACAACCAGGGCACCTACGACTGTCCAATGATACTAAGTCCCACAATGTGATAGGTGGCAACTCTATCGCAAACCTGGTAGTCTAATCCAATCTTGGTCAACGTTGTTTTTATTACAAGTTAAAAAAATACTTGGTTTTTGTTACCCGACAGCAGTGTAGGATCAGGGACACAGAGGTGATCGAATCTAATAAGCGATTATTAAAATTTATCTACTTTGTAGAATATTATGTAAACTGACATACCTAACCAATTAATCTCGTAAACTACATAACACCTACTCCAATTTTATTACTTCGTTATCTAGGGACACAAAAATATACGTATTATAATTATTTAATATAACTAAAAAACCGATTGTTAGAATCTATGCATTAATACGTGATGCCAAAACTTTGGACCCCTTTTTACGTAAATTGCGCGGACGCGGGAGCACAAAATTTACCGACGATTTTGCGCGGCGCCGCAACACGTTTATGTGTTTTGGCCCAAAGACATGCTGGCAAATTGACAACGTTATCTCTTTTCTCGTCAAATAAAGAAACAGTCAAAAGAATTATCCCAGAATATGTCACGTGACGCCAAAAATGTATCCTTTGACAAATAGAATTGAAGCAGCCAACCCGAAGCAAATATGCTATAGGTTAATTAACGATACTAGCACGTAGAAATAGAAATTTAAATATATATCAAAATAAATTCAATAAACTAATAGACCCAAAAATGCAGCCATCAAGACACAAATTCCTGCTCCCCTCAGGAATCGAACCCGATCTCGTGGTTAGTCGGTGTAGTTAGACATCTACGCTAAACCCTCGGCAGCCGAGGCGGTCAAATAAAATAAACTTCTAAACTTTAAATGATTTTTTTACAAAAAATCTGAACGCCCATATCCTGAGGAGGTCGGTACAGGCACCACCAGAGTAACCACGGCTAGCCGAAGACACTAAGTGCCACAATGTGACATTATCCTATCGCCAACGGGGCACATATCCAATACCGAGCAACTTTATTTTTGTTAGAAAATTCAAAATATACAATTTCTATTTTTATTGGTTTTTGTCCCGACAGAGACCATTTTTTAAGCATTAAATAATAAATGATCCTAGTTTAAATATCTAACTAAATACAGAGTTAAACATTTAATTAGGCGCAGTAAAATTGCAAACTTATTTTTACTACATACTTGATCTATTATATACTAGCTATCCCGGCGAACTTCGTTCCTCCCGTTCAGTATGGGAAACAATAAAAAATTGTTTTTCCCATTTTCCCAGCAACTTTCCCGATTTTTTTTCTTCATAAGAACCTTCACCTGCTAATAACTAACACAATAAAAAAAGAATTAGCCAAATCGGTCCAGTCGTTCGGAAGGTATGCGCTTACCAACACATTAAGCGATTCATTTTTATATTATAGATTATATATTGCTATTTGATCATTATTTTTTCGAAAGATAATTTCAGTGAATCAAAGCGTAATCTACGCGGAATATACCTACATTTGTACCTCATTCGCGGAACGACAAAAATTGTAAAAGGCCTAACCTAACTAAACAACTTAAACCAAAGACCTAAACGAACACTAACTTTTTTCATAATAAACGTCAAATTTACAGTCTTCTTTTCTTTTTTTCTTTAGGTTTTGGCCTTCCGTTAGTATTTAGCCATTAGTCAAGTACCTAGTAATTTGCATCAAATTTTAAATTTAAAAAAAAATTAGTTGATTTTTAATTAGTCATCAGTCATAAGTCGTCAGTAAGTCATGTCAGGCTCTTGGGTAAAACGGTGGCCTTTTTACACAAGCTCATGTAATGAGTTTTGGCGGCAACGAGGAAATATACGATACGCTAATTTCTTCATGATTTTTTTTATTCGTGCACTTTCACTGAACAAAATTGTACAAAATGCCACCAAAATTGACTAATTTCACTCAATATTAACACGAAATTCAATAATTATGAAAAAACTTCGACCATCTTTTCTCTCGATGGCGCCAAACGGCTCAAAGTGTTCTCCGCCTTGCTCAATACACTACTACATTATGAAACTATTAACGTAGACAATTATTGGCTAAAATAGGCACTAAGGCCTTTCTGTTAAATAATCTAATTCCCTGATATGATAGCTTAGTAGAGTTGGCAAAAGTTTTGGCTTTGATAATTAATTATATGTTTTACCGCATATATATAATCTTAAGATGACGACTTCATCAATAACGAAAACAAAAACAATTAGTCGGATCTAAATCGGTTTATCATTAGTAATCGCGTTACATAAAAAAACGACGGGTTGCACTCCGGTACTGCCGGCAGAAGTGAAAACTTGAATATTAATATTTTGCATTTTTGATATTTTGGAATGGTTAGGGAATAATTTTGCACGAATTGCTTTAATTATCAGTATGAAAGTACTGTCATTTATGTAGTAGAATACAATATTAATTTATTGCGCTATCGTACAGCGCCCTTCGCCGTCTTACGAATTATTGTATTGCGAATCAGGTCACTTGTCCTGATGCAAGTTTTGAAGTTTTTACCCAATCCAAAAAAGTGCGCAAAGTCGCTAAAGAAGTTTACACTTAAAAAATAAGAAGATTCGTACAGTGGACCTGAGGACCTCCTCGTTTTCAAAATAAAAAAAAGTTTATTCGATTCTTTATTTGAACATTAGCACAATGGGATCGGAGCCTCCTTTTAAGTGCAAGCGCACTTGTTGTGTTAGGTAGCACCGCTCTTCCATTGCATATAAAACATTAATGTTAAGGTTGGTTATACACTGAAATTTAATACGAATACAATCGTATTTCAAGTTGAAAATAGGATTAAATCACTTAATATTAACAATTTAACCCCTTAAACAATTATCCAAGGAACGTGCAAGCGGCCCTTAAAAACTGTTTGTCAGCAAACGGCATTTTACAACTTAGTGCATGCGTCAGCTGTAAGATAGCTAACAACGGTCTCTTGGTAATTAGTCAAAATTTATCAGGGACTTAATTAGGCTGTGATAAATCAGTTGCCTTTGACGTATGACACTACATATTAGCTTAATCACGAGCGTATCATGTTTTGCCGTTTGATAATTTAAAAATATGGACCTATTTGTGATATGAGATAAGTTAACAATGAAACGAGCGCTTGCTAATAAAAACATTTAATTTGAAAAGTAATTTTGTGTTCATTGCCTTGATTATTCCAGTGCGTATGTCACTTTGTATCTTTTAGATATGTGCTTAGTGTCATCGTAAGATTATACAGACAGTTAATTTTCTGTACCTTATATAAAAATGAATCGCTTAATGTGTTGGTTGGTAAGCGCATAACTTTCGAACGACTCAACCGATTTGGCTTATTTTTTTTGTTGTGTTAGTTTTTGTCAGAAGAAGATTATTATAAAGAGAAAAACCGGGAAAATTGCAGGGTAAATGGAAAAAACAATACTTTATTTTTCCCCATACAAACTGAACGGGTGGAACGAAGTTCGCGCGGGCAGCTAGTTTATAATATATGACCGGCTCGTTGGTCGAGTGGCTAGCTACATTAACTAAGTGCGAGTCTCGGGTTCGATTCCCGACGGGGGCAGGCATTTGTGTGGTGAACATTTAGATGTCTGCGTTTTCGGGTCTGGGTGTTTGTTAAATTTATTCTGGTATCTTTTTAATTATTTCTACGTATTAGTATCATTGACTAAGACATAACACAAGCACATAATTTGCTTACTTGTGTAACTTGTGTAACTTTTCCAGAGACATTTATTTATTATTTTAAATTGTCGATGAATTGTAGACTATGCCAAACAATTTACAATTTAATGTTCTATTTTTCCATAGTTTATAATTTGTCTACCATAAACCGTGAAATTGTAAATGAAACTAAAAATCTACAATCTACAATCTGGCCGACTTTGATTACCTGTAAATTTGTGAACTATCTCAAATTGTTTTTTTCTGTAGCACAGATTTAGAAAACAAACAAAGGAGTTGATTTCAGATATTTATAACTCGAACTGGTCAAAGCAGTGAAACTTTGATTATTGATTCAGCAACATTCAATCATCGCGCTAGACTCGTTCCTAGGTTTCCCAACCTTCCCGGAATGCCCGAGAGACTCCGATAATAATGGCTAATCTCCCGAGCTCCCGGGATGAAACAATATCTCCGTTTTTTAAGTGAATCTTACTTTCATAAATGAACAAAATCAATTCGAACGCCTTCGAAAGCAGTTACAATGGACAAACTTCGATTATTCATGCCTTATTTAAAAGGCCTTTAAATAAAAGATGCAGCTCAAAGAAATGTAAATATAAATTTAAAAATAAAAATTACATAATTTTTTTCGGAACTCCACCCTTGCCCCCGATGATTTTAAATCTTTCCGGGTTAGTTGTTTCGAGAGTTAGCAACCCTACTCGTTCCGTGGACGAGTCTAGCGCGATGATTGAAGTTTGAGCGTGGAAGTTTCATGACAATTTAAATGTTTGATGGTTTGCTATGGTCTAAATAGAATGCAGAAGTATATCAAAATAAAACATAGGTTACAAATGGTTTAGTACAGTTAATTTTTTAGACAGTTTATAATCTCGCAAAAATAGATGATAGCCTAACGGTATTGTACACAACTAATATTAGATACAAAAAAATACTTAAAAGTAAAAAGAAAAACAAAGTACAAAAGGCGAGCTTATCTCTAATAAAAGAAATTTCTTCCAGCCCACCCGTAAAAGGAAAGTACTAAATAAAATAAAATAAGTAGACTTGGTGTACAGATATATAAACTACTACATATATACTATTGAATGAATTAAAACACATAAAATAAAAAAAAAATAACAAAACAGATAAACAAAATTAAACTAAACATATACCTAAAGTAAAATTATATGAACGAATTGAGAATCTAAGCTATGTCAAAGAAATGCTCTTTTAGGTGTTTCTTGAAAGAATCAAGTATGTATATTTAGTATATTATCCATCAATCAACATTTTGTATTGCAATTAAAGAATATGTTTTTAATAATATAAACCGCTTTAACTATAACATATTGTCATTTTTACGCTCGGACGCTGCTGATGAATTTTGCAAATTGATACACTTTCATTTATTTATTTATTTAAATGTGTTCGGTTTTTAAAAAAAAAAGATGTGGGACACCAGGTAGGAACGAAGTTCCTTCGGCTAATGTAGAATCGACACAATTCATGAGTATATACTACGCATTGGCGGGCTGGAGTGGTAATAAAGAGAGAAGGGACGACAGAACGCAAAGAAAGAGAGGGAAAGAGAAAGCAGCGCACGACTCATTTAACGGTTTCATTCCACGGAGTTTTTCTTACGGTTTTTACTATAACATTTTTTTCGGTTCGGTCGCGCAGCAACTGTCGCGCCTGCGCACGTCTCATTTAACGGTTTTATTCCACTGACTTTTTCTTACGGTTTTATTGTCACAATATTTTTTTTCAGATTGGTCGCGCAGCAAAATCCCTAAGCCTGCCGCAAGGACCTTCGTTCCAAAAATATTAAGATACCCATATTTTTCTGTCAACATAATATCTTCAATAGAAACTAATGCAATTTATTATTTCGATTGAAGGGCACGCAAAAAATGTGTTTTTTATGAAAGTTTACGATTTTTTGTATCGATCCAAATTTATATAATCGTTTTTCCGATTCCAAACTTACCTAAATTATTTAGTTAAGTATTAGTATACATAAAAAGTTATCATTTTATAATCAGTTTTCAAAGGTCTAGTTTAAGATACTTGTGAGGACGATTCGTTTGGGACACATAGCGCTTTAAACACATATTTGACAGTTTCAATCGCAGTGTGAATTTGTTGCTAAAAGTATTAAAAGAAATTAAAAATCTAATCTAGGACGTACTTACTGCGAGCTATATACCCTTAATATAATAGATATCTCCCGTATATTCTATGTATAAAAAATTTTGGTTCATTTGTTGTTCATACTGCAAAAGACTGGAATTCTCTGCCAAATTCAGTTTTTCCGGAACAGTATCACTTGGAAGTATTCAAAGCAAGAGTTAATAGGTTCTTTTAGCTTCCACCTTAGACTGTGCTAAAGAAAAGTATTTTCACGCCTATATCCCCGAAGCGGTATGCAGTGGCACAACCAGGGCTACTAGCCGAAGACACTAGGTCCCACAATGTGATGGGTGGCAAGCCTATCGCCAACCGGGCACATATCCAATCCCGGGCAACGTTGTTAGAAAATTTACAATACATATTTTCTCATTTTATTTTCATTGCACGATTTTTATTTTGTTGGATCTAACCCGGGACCTCAAGAAGTCAAGTCCGACGCAGGTCCGCTCGACCACAGAACTAGACTGTACTGTATTGAGCTATAAATCTTGAAAAAAAAATCTAAAATGCTGTATTCCGATAAACATTTTAATAGTTCATTTATTACTTTCCGTGTATATATTAAAATTTATAGTATATAAATCATTTAAAAGACATTTATGACTCTTAATACAAAAGAAAGAGGAAAAAGATTTTTAAAACCAAGGGCACAGTTAGTTTTTACCGTTCTGTTAAGTATAAGTTGCTATTACATTGTGTTATCTACAAAGGAAATATAAGTAATAATTTACTATTACATACTTACCTACATTTATCTCTAAAGCGTCTTTTGTTCAAGCACACACGAAACATAAACCATGATTATTTTCACAGTCACGACCAAACTAAAATACCTACTTAAATATTTGTCGTCTATACATTAACACGTGATGCCAAAACTTTGGACCCCTTTTTACAAAAAAATGCGCGGACGCAGGAGCATAATATTTGGCACACTTATAGTTTATGTGTAGGAAAAGTACGGAACGCTAATATTTTTTTAATAATAATGCTTACAAAGTACATTAAATCAATAAATAAAACATTACCTATACTACCATGCATTTGACACACACAAACAAATATATTGATGTTGATGATAAAATATCACAGAGTGCGCACTAACTATTCAGGAAACAAAGTAGTTGGTCTTTAGAAATGAAGATGGCGTTCTTATCAACAAGATATTAAAATTTGGATATTAAAATAATGAAATAGTCGAACTTCGACCAATGGGCGACGACTAGTAGTAACAATTTTCCGAATTTTGTACAACTCCCTATTCGCCTCATTCATAATATTAAACGAAATTCTTGATACAATTTTTCCCGGAAAAGGGATGGAGTGGTTTCGGCATCGAATCAATGATCCTCAAACGTCTATTATACGATGGGTTTGGCTGTCAATTTTTCCAGTCACTGAATCGACTGACGGATAATACGAGGGTGGATCCAAAAGTTTTAAGCCCGACCAAGAAAATGAAAGAAAAGTGG
>NJDC01012585.1:35722-52404 GCA_002245475.1 Calephelis virginiensis | reverse complement strand
ATTTATCCCGTATACATATAATCATATTACTTGCGGTTTTTTTTTCACTTTTACTTCTTACATATCCAGAAGTATAAGTAAGTCTTTTATTTAACAGGAAAGCGAATAAACAGGCGACCTGATGGTAAGAGACTATAGTGGCCTATAGACACCATAGATGTTACAGGTGCGTTGGTGTTCTGTAGCCAGGATGTCAGGCTTATTATGCAAGTCTACCGGATACTGTACCCTCCGGACTGGAACATGACCGAGTCATTATGTAAATTGCGATTAGCCAAGAACATGCTTCGCCTCTGTGGTCTAGTAGTCTGTCGTCGGACTTGACTTCTTGAGGTCCCGGGTTTTATTCCTGAGTCGGGCAACAAAATAATTAGAAAACGTTTATTTTCTAATGAAAATAGTATTGCTCGGGATATGATATGTGCCCGGTTGGCAATATGATTTTTAATCCTTTGAGGATTAAAAATTCAATAACAAAAAAATTACTTCCTTTATTAAGTCCAATGTCGTCGGAAGCGTTTCCAAATGATAGCATTTTTACCTTTTTTTTGTCAAACTATGCGCCTAACAACCTGTATAATCTCCTCCTTTTTCAAAGTCACCTAAAAATATACAGAAGTTTTTAGGTTACATTCAATTTATGTCAGAATATTGCTTGTCTACCTATATCATGGATAAGTGCAAAAAATTTCACTTTCTGTTTTTGAACGCTAAAGGATAACATGACTTAGCTTTTAATAACGTTACTTATGCGCCTAGGCATCTTAACCAATTCAATCTGAGAACCGGAATCGTTTTTGAGTAGATTTTATCTGTGACATATGTCAGGCGTAGTAACTGATTTAGGCTAAATTCCTGTATGATATGAGCGTATTGTATTCATAGTACTGACTGTCGAGAATGTTATTTGGACGTAGCTATCATTGAAATCTATACCTATACTTAATACTTACTATTTGACCCGGCGAACTAAGTTTCGCTTGACATTAACAGCTACTACACAATATTTGATGCTCCGATAGTAGCGCAGTCTGCCGGATCTAATGTATAACATTCCAAAATCAACGAATAATTGCAAACAAAAAAATAATTAAAAAATCATTTCAAATTTCTTGAATCCCATTGAACAGATACAAAAAAAATCAAAATCGCTCCAGTCGAAAATCGTTTAGGAGGAGTTAAGTGACAAACACACGCACACAAGTAATATGTATATGAAAGATATCAAAAGAATCCCCATCGCGTGGTCATCGCATTACGCCTGAACGGATGGACCAATTTTGCTAATTCTTTATTTGTTGTGTCATTTATTAACAGAAAGGGTATTCCCTCTTTTTTTTACTATACAGAACCGGGAAAATTGTAGGGAAAATGGGGAAAACTTTGTTTAATCCATGCAAAATGTTAGTAGCTGTTAATGGCAAGCGACACGAAGTTCGCTGGGTCGGCTAATGAAAAAATAAATAGACGTCCCAGATTCGCACGGGTGCACAAACTTCTAAGTAATAATATTTATTATAAATACAAAACTTCGTCTTGAATTAAGATTATTTAAAAAAAAACATCAAAATCCATTACGTAGTTGTAAAGATTTAAGCATACATACGGACAGACAGCGGAAAGCGACTTTGTTTTATACTATTTATGTCTTGTGTATGTACTTTTGTCTCAGCTGTCAGCATATGTTTAGCATTGCGTTTATTTATATACAAATATAGCATTTAAGAAAAAAAAATATTTCCCATCATTTAGTAAGTTGACTTTTTACGGACCTTGTCTAGCTGTAAGCACTCCTGGTATTTTTAAATGTAATAAATAAAATTTATTCATGAAATATTTTTTTTATCAGACTATAACTTATATGTATATATTTGCTAGATATTACACGTCACGCATTATTATTTAACATATTGTACCTAATTGGTATTTTATTATATACACAATTTGTCGCATTGGTGGTTCATGTATCTCAGGTCATAAGATTTCGTCCAAAAACATTGATCCATATCAATTATAGATAGACGTAACGATGAATGAGTTGGTCTATCATTTCTATCCACATATTTTGCAGAATAAAATACCACTTGTATATTATACACAAGCTGTAAAAGCTTACCTGTACTAAGTACACCTTCTATGTATATTTTATGTGAGGTTTATACATGGGTTTTAAAAATGTGTAAGAAATCGCTGTACCTTACCTTGCAGTGTGCACGTGGCGTAATTAACTCAGATAATGCAGGTCAGTTTTTAATGGCCTATTATATTTTATCCATCGTCAATCTAGCCCAGACATGTATCTGTTGTGACGTAGTTAGGGTAGGATGACCAATTCTGTAACCTAAAAGCGGGACAAAGTGTTCAAAAACTGTATCCAAAAATGATCATGTACTCTATTTTATTTAATCAACGTAAGCTGCGTGCTTAAAAGAAAGATTTCAATTTTTAAGAAGTGATTATAAGCAACTAAGATCGACGGTTAGTCTCTCTCTGCGCGTGCCGACCTGAAATCATAATTATTTCCACCTTTCTTTTACATGCCAGGCTATACGTCTTTGGAACTCTTTGCAAACACAAATTAAAAAGGCTGTAACTATCAGGTGTTTGAGATAATTGTTAAAAAGTTTAAATACGTAGAATACAACATAGAGGTTAGAATAATATCTTTAACCTCGTGTTTTGCTCCTTTTTTCTCTTTCTTTCTAGATTGTGCATTCCGTTTATATATAATTACTATTTACTATTACTTTATTGGTAATATATGTATGATAAATGTATAATATGTATTTTTGTGTTTCAGTGCATATTAATTATTTGTATTTTAATTATTTGTAATGTACTTCATATAACGTGTATGTATTATATGAAATAATAGAATATATTTATTAGATTAGCATAAGTTTAGATATATTTGTTTTATGAAGCCCTACCTTAGTTTTTAAATACATGAATTGTCTTCTTAACCCTAAGGTTGTCTGGCAGAGATCGCTCTGAAGCGATAAGACCGCCTTTGTCCACCTAAGTTTAATATTATTACTACAAGAGTGTGTATTATTTATAAATTTTGTACATAATGAAGTGTATTTATTTATTCATTCATTCAAAATTTAATATATAGGTAACTAGCTGCTACCTGCGGCTTCGCCCGCGTTTTCACAGAAACCCGGTGTGCGATCGGGATTTAAAATAGCCTATATGTTAATCCAGGTCACAATCTATCTGTCTTCCAAATTTCAGACAAATCCGTTCAGCCATTCGAGCGTGAAAGAGTAACAAACATCCATACATACATACTTACAAACTTTCGCATTTATAATATTAATAGGATAGGGCAAATATTGCAATATTTTTATTCCATAGTAATAACTTCGTTTATGCAGTCGAATTTGCTAATATTTTTGACTAACGAATAAGATAGACTAATTATAACGATAATAATATACTTAAGCTAAAATACAAACATTGTATAACGAGAATTAATAATTAAATAAATGTCAATTTAAAAAAAGTGAAACATGTCATTATTGTGAAATACCTGTATAACTAATTATTAGGCGTATGAGGCCCAATTGAAAACATTTGCGTAGGTACTTTTGTTACACTTAATGTTAAAAGAGAGTATTATCGTTATTGCTTTATCTTCTCTGTTATCGTGACTTCGTCAGCGTATAATAGATTTTCATACAAACTTACAATGCATTATTGTCTTTTGATATTTAAAAAGGGGGTCTTTTGTTTATAATTGGCTCCTTGATTATAATATGCATATAAAATTTTATTTAACTCAGTCCAGCGGTCTCAATCAATCGATTAATCAAAAAAACTTTATTCACGTGAACCATACAAGTGGTACTTGTGTGTCTATCCGTGGAAGCGTTGCAGACATAGACAAACAGGCTTTGGCATTAATTTGGATGATACCTTATCTCTTTCGCTTTTTTAAATAAAAAGTGAAAGTACAGTATCTTCACGCCCATATCCCCGAAGAGCTAGGCAGAGGCACAACCAGGGTACCCACGACTAGCCGAAGACACTAAATCCCACAATACGATATTGCTTGCTGGCTTGCCACGCCTATCGCCAACCGGGCAAATATCCAATCCCGAGTAACTTTTTTTTATTAGAAAATTGGAAATATCCAATTTTATCTTTGGTAGCCCGACCCAGGATTCGAACCCCGGACCTCATGCAGTCAATTCCTACAACTGAACACAACAACACAGAGGCGACAAATTATATAATTGTACTTTATTTATTATGTATGTTGTACTATATTTTATTTAATCTTGCGGTTGATTGCCACTTATATCACAAGAAAAAAATATTTAATATGAGGTTAGATGTTTGTTTAATTTGTCCAGAAACATATAAAATATTTTTAAATACGTGTGGTCACCTTAGTCATGGGGTTATTGGACGGTGCAACCATAGCGTGTGTCGGGTTAACTGGCCTGTTTTTAACCCACAACCCGCACTAACTGAAACGGTTTCTGAGATTTGATTGGCTTTAAGCTTTGTTCTTGTGTGCGTACTTTTTATTTTCCTTTACTAATTCCTTTGTGCGCGGTATATTTCGTGTGGAATTGGGTAGCTATACCAGCTTTAGTTATAGTCTGAAAAGACTAACTGTAAGGTCCAAAATTGTTGTCCAAGTCCGAGATGTTAAAAACATTTTTAAATGTTATTCTTATAGCGAAATATTAGTTGTTGAAAGTAACAAACGATGGATATTCCACGATCAAATCGCTAGCGTTTTATCCAAGTCAAGAGTAAAGAGTCTCCGAAACTGGCGTGTGTATGAAAATTGAAAAGGGTAATGAATATGGAGAAAGATGGGCTGGTTTGTAAGGATCGTCATATTTGGCACTTGATACTTTTTGCCTATCCCGTAACAGACTGGGTGTATGTATTTAAACTATGAAAAACAATTTTTTGTGACTAAATTCGTCATTCATTTGGTATTAAATGTCACAAATATCACATTCATGTGATACCGAAATCGCTCCTTGCAAACCTGCCCATCTTTCTCGATGAGCCGGTTTGCAAGGATCGTAATATTTGGCACTCGATGCTTTCTGCCTATTTCGTAAGGGAGGGACTAGAAGTTGAGATATTTTTGTGTGTATGCAAACTCTGAAAATCAAATTTTTATAAATAAATTCGTCATCTTTTAAGCAATTTCAGTATTAAATGTCACAAATATCTTGTGAATGTGGAGAAAGATGGGCAGGTTTGCAAGGATATTTGGCACTTGATAGTTTCTGCCTATCCCGTAAGAGACTGGAATGGACTGGAAGTTATTAATATACGTATGTAAACTATGAAAATCAAATTTTGTAACTAAGTTCATTATTCATTTACGCAATTTCAGTATCAAATGTCACAAATATCATGTAACGCGATACAGTTACGATTTTTAATTGTCATAACTAAAAGTGAATGTTTTGACATTTACTGAGCAGTGATACGGAATATGAGTGGATACCGGATTATTCTGTAATAATTACCTCGACGATTGTTCGTTCACCTTGAACAGTTGTGGAAAGAAATATTGTTAAGCTGGTGCAGATTATTATTTTGTTTTTTTTAACCCTCGATGGAAAAAAGGTGTTATAAGTTTGACGCGTCTGTATGTCTATCATTCTGTTGCGTCATAATTTCGGAAAGAATAAACCGATTTCGATTCAGATTTTTGGTTTGAAACCTGACGTGGTCAAGATTCTTAGTTACATTACGGATAGGTTACGTGGGTGTGTATTTTTTAATGTTATGGTTATTCACTATATGTTCATTTGTTATTGTTACTTTAACTCTAACATTTTTAATCTGTGAATACTACAAATTTAAGTTATCGCTGTTTTATTTATTTATTATATACTTTTTTGGACACAAAAAGCAAAATCATACAAAAAACAGAAGTAAAAATGGTCAAAAGGCGAGCTTATGTCTAATTACAGAAATTTCTTCCAGTCAATCCAAAAATATTAAACTATGTAAACAAACTTTAACATAATAATTAAGTTTGGAAAAATGAGATATGTGTTATTATTATTTTTAAAATAGGTATCTTTTTTCAACGAAAGTAATAGAAAGAGACAAAACACGTTTAGTACAGTCACCGTACACGACATTTCTACAGACGTTTAATCTATTCCTTGGAAAACGTTCGTATTTTGATATGTCCCGACTAATGTGACATGTTTAAATGTTCTATCTCTTTTGTTTTTATTTCATTTGAGCAAGATAGCATGCATCTAAAATAAGTTTAGTTTGTGCACAGCAGAATCATCACTATTTGTACTAGATTAATAGAACAATAATTCCTATAAAAATAACAGATCTAGATAAAACTTTAATGTTTTGAATGATTCTAGTTTTTTCCATTTCAAAGACTGCTCTAAACCCCAACATCTTGATATTATACTTAGGTACAACGCGTTACAATTTATAGCTTAATTTGAATGTTAAACTAGGTGTGTTTTTTTAGATTTTCTTTCGATATCTCGCAAAAATTAAGTCCTAGCAGATAATACTATCATGATACTATAGAGCGGAGTGGTACATTTAACCTGGTAGGTATCAAAAACTCTAAATTAAAAGTTATAATTCGTAACCACTTGTAAGCATACATACCACCATACTTAAATACTAATATTATAAATGTGGAAATCTGTCTGTTTACCTATCTGTCAGTCTTTTGCTCTTACGGCTAAAACTCTGAATCAATTTTGATGAAATTTGATATACATATGGTTAAAGATCCTAGTTCAAATACATTATTAATTTTTTTAATAAAAATCTGTCCCCAAAAGAACTATTTAAAGAGATGAAAGTTTGTAAGAAAATGGTGACTATTCTTCGTTGACGTATTTGAGGGCAAACAGCTACTAATTTGCATGTTAAAGGGGTCTCCTTTTAATTTCATTTAAATATTATGTTGTTTTACAAGACCTCCTTTATCGCCTCTGTGGTCTAGCTGTTCAGGTGATGGACTAGAATTCATGAGGTCTTGGGTTCGATCCCCTGGTCTAGCAACAAAAATGTGGTTTCTCTAATTTTGTAATAAAAAAATTTTTGCTCTTGCTTAGATGTTATTAGCTCGGTTGACGGTTGGTTTGCCACATTTTGGGAATTAGTGTCTTCGGCTGGTAGTAGGTGTCTAGATTGTGCCTCTGGCTTTTGCTTTGAGGACATTAGCTTTGGAACGCTCTTCCAGTAGTTATTTACAATTTATTTATTGTTCGAATATAGGTACACAGCTAGTTGGTCACAAGACTAGAAATGATTTTTTAAAAAATGGTAGAAAAGTTTTAGCTTAAGTCATCGACATTGTAGTCGTTACTTGAGTATCTAAGAATATGTTACCTGTCTAGATTTATGGTATATCTTTACCTTAAAGTATTAAAGTTTAGATATAATATATATTTACTTACTTATTAGATTAGATACTGATTTATTTAGAATTATCATTTTAAGTTATTTGATGTTGTAATGTATTGTATTTTTTGGGGTTGTACTTTTTCCTTGTTATATTTTTTTCTAATTGCTGTTTTGTGGAAGAAATTTGCTTATTAGCGATAAAACTGCCATATCTATAGATTTCCTTAATGCTATTATAATTACAGGACTTCTGATATGTGTTTTCTGCGATAAAGAGTTGTTACTATTATTTTTAATTACATTTAAAGTATTATAATGTAATATGATCGTTCACACTTGCGAAATATCTCTTTCATGAATTTTACATGAGATAAATAAACATACAGTTAATATTTATAAATCCTACATACAACCTCTTCTTTTTTTAATCGCTTAAAGATTAGTTATTTTTGTACAATTTTGTTCTCAAGTATTCATGAAGAAATTAGTGTTTCGTGTTTTTCCTCGTGGCCGCCAAATCTCACATAATGAGCTTAAGTAAGGCGGTAAAAAGGCCGCCCTCATTCATCATCCCTACATAGTATAAAACAAAGCCGCTTCCTCTGATCGTTTGTCCGTTTGTATATTTAAATCTTTAAAACTACGCAACGGATATTGATGCGGTTTTTATAATAGATAAAGTGATTGAAGAGGAAGGTTTATATTATGTATATTTTATACCCGTACGAAGCCGTGCGGGCTTAGCATAATTTATCTGTATCTTCAAAAAACCTGATGCCCTCATATTAATAAACACGGAGTAAAGTACTCCAAGGTTCAACCTCGTATTATAGTGTCTTTTACAATGTGATACAGATATTAAACTTAATTTTACTCCTACCTTAGTCCACGTTTATTAATAAGACGGAATAAGTAAAATGCGACTAATTTCTTAGAACATATGCAAACATTTTTGTTCGTGTTAAAACATAACCAATTTTATCTTTAATAAAAACGTTAAAATGTATTTAGTTTCATTATTACATAATAATATCGCCTCTGTGGTCTGGCGGTCCGTCGTCGGTATTGATTTCTTGAGGTCCCGGGTTCGATCCCCGGGTCGGGCAACAAAAAAAATAGAAAATGTATTTTCAATTTTGTAGTAAAACTAAAGTGGGCAACGTTAATTTTATAAGAAAATTGAAGGTTGGAAATAGGTTTGCCATCTATCACATTGTGGGACTGAGTGTCTTCGGCTAGTCGTGAGTGCCCTGGTTGTGCTTCTGTATAATATTTGGGGGATATGGGCTTGAAGATACTTTAAAAAACTTAAAATAAAGGCAGGTGCAGTAACCATGTTTTCTCAAACCCAATTTTTAACGCTTTTATAAATTAGGGGGTGTTTTTTATTAGTATACTTAGTTTAATTAGAATGTCAAACTACGTGTCTCTTTCAAGTCGTTGATTTTTACAGTTTTTTTTATATTTCGCAAAAAGTAAGTTGTAACAAATAATTATTATGCTATAATAGAGTGAAGCGGGACAGTTAACCGGGTAAGTGTGCCTAATTATTTTTTTAAATATCAACATAAGCGTTCACACATGCGAAATATTTTCGTTTATGTCTCATGAATATTACACGAGACCACAGAATAAATAACAAACGTACAGAAGACTATGATTTAAAAAACGCAAGCAAATTTGAATCTTAAGATGTAGGGTTAAGACTCATATTGTGCTAAGCGAGTAGACTTGATTTACTTAAAACTCGCGCATGTCAATCTAAAACATCTAAATTGATACTTAAAACGAAGACTCGTAAAGCGCTGAGGGTAGCTGCTGAAGTATTAAGGGGCCATGTATGCTAAAATACGTCAGCAATATACTGTTTTTTTCATACAAAGCAATTATGGATCTTGGTGACAAAAATATACAAGATTAACATTAATATGCTTTATAAGACTAGTGTTTCCAAAACACGATTCATTTCACTTTGCTCGATAGAAAAAAAATCAAAAAGTTAACCCTTTTTTGAAACCAAAATCCAACTGTCTACTTCAATTATGAAAATGTCGACACCAGATTTAACATAAAAAATGTGTCAAAAATAGTGATTTGGCGCTTAAAACATTTACTTTAGAGCGCAATATTTCATAGAAATCATGAATCGTGCGCTGCTTGGCTCTTCTTGCTGACTAAGTATGGGGCCTTAAGTTATAACGTTAAATATCTATGTTTTTTTGGATACTGGTGTTGACGTGACCTTTTCAAGAGGAGCGCCACCTGGATCTACGTAAATTCAAAATTACGGAGTGAACGGGACATATAAACATGGAGCATTTTTTTGTAAAACAGTTAAATTACTACATAGTATAAAACAATATCGCTTTCTCTGTCACTGTGTACCTTTGTATGCTTAAATCTTTAAAACTACACGACGGAATTTGATGCGGTTTTTTAAATAGATAAAGTGATTAAAGAGGATATATATATTTCATAACCGTACGAAGCCGGGGCGGGCGGCTAGTCCTATATAGATTACAGGCAGTTTGAAGTTTCAATAATATCTACGGTCAGAGGTATTTTATTTCGAGTTTTGGTGAAAATAATTTATAATTGTCGAAAAATAAGGCTAAATATTCTAACAATGGCAACATATCTTAACTTATAAGCTTATGAAAATTGAAAGCATATATTAAAGGTTTTGTAAATAATACATTGAGACCCTAAGACGTACAATTAAATACTAAAAAAGCTGTTTTTATGTAATAATACTGTGAATAATCACACGATTCGTGTGATGGTAAGAGACAAGAGCATATAGACACCATAGATGTCATATGTGCGTTGCTGTCTTGTGGACTGGGAGTTAGGCCGGATGAACCCTACTGACCTACTAATAGGTCTACCCTACCTTCCGGACCGGAACGTGACACTGTCATAAAATGTGGTCAACTTAAATTAAAACGTAGTCTTCTGTTTCGACTTTACAGATGAACAGAATGATTTTCTATAAATCATTCTGTGCATCTGTAAAGTAACAAAAAATTTCACACCATACAGGATTTGAACCTGTAACATGTCTCAAAAAAGAAGAAAAAGAATGATTTTAAAATTAAAGTAGAACTATCTTAGCTCAGCGGTTCCCAACTAATAGTCCGATCTCTGTTCGTACGAAAATTGGCGCGAAATGGTACATAAGGTAATCTAAAAGCAATCGACTTATTTTAAATCGATCAGTGACGCATGTACCTTTAAATTAATTCAGTGGTAAAAATTTACCAGCCAAGAGACAACAAAACGACACTTAAACTTACGCAATTGACCGCCTCGTTGGTCGAGTGGCTAACGTACTCGCTTAACTATATCGACCAAACGCGAGGCTCGGGTTCGATTCCCGACGGGGGCAGGCATTTGTGTGATGAACATTTAGATGTCTGCATTTCCGGGTCTGGGTGTTTATTAAATATATTCTGGTATCTATTTAAGTATTTCTATGAATTAGAATCGTTGACTAACACCTATAACACAAGCATATAATTTGCTTATTTTGGGGTTAGATTCAATTCGTGTGACTTGTCCAGGGATATTTAATATTATTATTATTAATTGGTTTGGATTTAAAAAGTTTTTTGGCTATAATATTGTGGTCTTGTCAATAATAATCCATTTAAGCTATACTTGCCTATTATGAACTTCCAAACAGAGAGGAAGATGCTATATTCTATGGGAAAAAGTTTTAAAGAGAAGAATGTTCAACATAACAGTTATATCCTTATCCACTATCAAAAACTTGACGCAATGCTGATGCCTACAAAGACGTTTAAATTTAAGACTTGTCATGTAAGTAATAAAAAACATTTTGCATTGCAATTTACGTTCGTGAGAATAGTCCATACATTTGTAAACCAGGTCGAGCGAAAGCGATTTCGTGTCTGGATAAAACGGTGTTTCTAAATAGATAAAATCCTCGATTTTAAAGTCAAAATTTCATTGTGGGAGAGTGAGATCCACTACTGCCATAATGACACCGTCACCTTCTGCTAGCTACTAGCTAATAGGCTATAGGCCCAATATCCCAGCCACAGAATAGCGACCTGTACATCTATAATGTCTATAGGCCAGGCGACGATTATCTCCATCAGGAGAGCCATGTGTTTGTTCGCTGTCTTTTGCCATAAAAAACCAACGTTTCCTATCAAAACCACAAGACAGTAGGAATGAGTAAAGCGGTGATATTAGACTACACATTCTTCAACAATCCAACCGGTGGTAGTATATAAACATGTCGACGCGCGCAAGTACCACTTGCATGGTTCACTTAAATAAAGTTTTTGATTCATTGATTGATACCTAGAACCAAGGAAAATTCTACCCTCAGTCTACTGAGCGTGCCACAGTTGTTTCTAATCATTAGGAGAGTCTTGAGCTTGTTCGCTGCCTCTGACCGACTCCAAGACTTTATCAAGGTTATCAAATCGACTCTATGCTTTTTTTGTATGTTTGTTACGCGATTATTAGGTCAATTACGAACCGATTATGATGATTCTTTTTGAAAGGTAGATCATAATTTTTAGGTGGTCTCATATTATTTTTATTACGATCTGACTAGAGGAATTTTAATTACACTTAATAGTGCATACAGTCATCTATACTGACGACATCGTATATCTATAAATCAAATGCTGTTATTTAGTATTGCTAAAACTCGAGAACGGCTAAACCGATTTGGTTAATTTTGGTTTTGATTTATTTGTTCAATGGAGGAAGGTTCCCTTTTCCCCCGTTTCCCTTCCCTGGAGGGAGGTTTAAAAGACAGGAAAAAGAGAATACTACGAGGAAACAAGGAAAAACAATTTATTTTTTTCCCATACAAACAGAACGGATTGCAACGTTCGCCGGGACAGCTTATTAATAAAATAGTTAATGTCGGTATTTTGTTTTACTCTGTTTAAATATGTCAAGATCTTCGTCTTTAAATATCAGTATGGATAAAACACAACAGTCCTTAGTCGTAAAGCTAATTGTCCTCCCCACATTGTGCCAACGACAGTAATCTGGTTTCGCAACCAGAGCCAGTGGAATTGGACGATTCTTTTGCGTATGACTCATTAAAAGCTCTCAAGGCAACCAACGACGTTACGGATTTGGATTATTAGTAGTGTTCCGACCAAAACTCGTTTTGCAGCTCAACCGGCGTGCAGAAACAACTATCGATATCCAGTGATTGTTGTATTGGATCAAGGTCAGGTTCAGAACGATGATTCTGCTTTAACGCGCCCAGAGTGGTAACTGGTAGCTTAATCATTACTGTTGCCAAAATCATTACCTGGTGTTAATGCAGTCGCATGAAGGCAATAAGTTCATGATGCAGTTGCCGGATGAGGTGGGCCTTTTCTTGATATTCATTCATGTCTCTTACCAACATGAGAGCCATGAGCTTACTCCAAGTCTAACCTCTTTAAAAAATTGAGCACAGGCACGAATGCACAAAGTAGTGTTTATTGAACTCGATTGTAGTGAACAAGAGCCGTGTGCTTGCTTTCTTAAAATATAATAAAAATTAACTTTACCAGCTATCCTACTCCACAAATAAAAATACATCAACGGGAGTCGAACTTCAGCCTTGAAATCAAAGTTAACCACTAGACTGCCACGAAGGTTAGAAAATTAACCTCATTTGATTATATACCGAGGTTGAATGTATAATGCCTTTTCACGTTTAACCTTTGTATGTCGTCGCAGATCATTTTTAAACATTAATTAGATTTTAGTGTCTTTCTGCTCTGTGGTTTAATAGTCCTGCTGAAGTTGACAGCAAACCCCAGGCGGATCATTAAACCCACTGACTACAAGAGGTTGTGGGTTCGAATCTCGGGTCATGCAACTCAAAATATGATATTTCAGTTTTCTGTAGTCTAGCGTTCAGGCATCGGACTTGAGTTCTTGAGGTCCCGGGTTCGATTCCCACGTCGGGCAAAGAAAAAAATAAGAAATTGTGCGTTGTCAATTTTCTAATAAAAATAACGTTGCCTATCACATTGTGGGATTCGGTGTCTTCGGCTAGTTGTGGGTGCCTTGGTTGTGCCTCTGCCTACACTGGATATGGGCGAGAAGACACTATTTTTCTGGTCTGTAGCGTAATATTCCGGCTGGCGTTGACTGCAGGAAGTCCTGGGTTCGAATCCCGAGTTGGGCAACAAAAAGAAAATTTCGTTTTTCCAAATTTCTAATAAAAAAAACGTTGCTCGGGATTGGATATGTGCCCGGTTGGCCTTGCCACCTATCACATTGTGGGACTTAGTATCTTCGGCTAGTCGTCGGTGGCCTGTTTGTGCCCCTGCCTACCTCTTCGGGGATATGGGCCCGAAGATGCTTTTTTTTAATTAATAAAAACATTTTGTTCGTGATTGGATAATGCCCGGTTAGTGATAGATTTGCCATCTATCACATTTTGAGAAAAGGAAACAGTTTCCGAAATCCCCATCAATTGTAATTTACGATTTATCTCTCTCATGAAAAACTAACGGATTTTTAACTAATTATT
The DNA here is from genome assembly GCA_002245475.1 of Calephelis virginiensis. Lineage (NCBI taxonomy): Eukaryota > Metazoa > Arthropoda > Insecta > Lepidoptera > Riodinidae > Calephelis > Calephelis virginiensis. The sequence continues at coordinate 38,498 of NJDC01012585.1, read as the reverse complement.
TTTTTAATATTCAAATGTAGCTATATTTTTTTATTAAAAGCATGGTATTTCAAAAAAACTTTAAACTTTCAAATTTCATAATTCTTATAACAAATTAACCCCAGTAACTTTCTTTCTTTAGATTTTGGCCTTCACGTTAGTATTTTTCCATTAGTCAAGTAGATATTTGCATTAAGTTTTATATCAATTTTAATTAGTTATAATCAGTCGTCAGTCATAAGTCGTCAGAAAGTCATGTTAGCTCTTGAGTAAAGTGGTGGCATCGTTACTCAAGCTCATGTAATGAGATTTAGCGGCAACGAGGAAATACACGATACGCTAATTTCTTCATGATTATTTCATTTGTGCACTTTCACTGAACAAAATTTTGCAAAATGCCATCAAAATTGACTAATTTCACTCAATATCACACGAAGTTCAATAATTATGAAGAAACTTCGACCATCTTTTCTCTCGATGGCGCCAAAACTCCCCCAATAACTTTAAAATGTGAAAATGACATTGAATTCTTTTGTAGAATAAATAAAAAAATATGTAAATAGAAAAAATAAAGAGAAAAGGTTTTATCTCACATGTAAATTCACGTTTTATTTTTAATAACTTCTCCTTATGTTGTAATTTTATTTTCTGTTGTTGACTCTGAAAATAATTATGATTATAGGACGATGACACTGCCTACACTTTTTAAAAAGAAACAGCTATATGATAGACAGAGAAAACCAACATTGGCTGACGCAAAATGATAAGTGTGAATGTAGACTCAAAATAAAAATTGATTTGCTATTTGTCTTTGAACAAACCTTTCAGAAACCCAAGGTATGTCAATCAACTGATCATTTTCGACATACTATTACGTGGTCGTTGGTTTCATTGGCCATTCCGAACAAAGAGTATAACATATAAATACTACGTAATAAGAGGCGGGTCTTCCATAGATATACAGCAAACCGAATTTTGTATGAAGTTTAGCTTAAATGACACAAGACACTTGACAGATAGGTATAACCCGTTTAATTTGAAGGTAAGTCTAAAGGCATTCAGATTTAAGGCATTTAGTGTCATATTGATTTAGGTAAATATAAAACATAGCAAACTTAATTCTTTTATTTTTTTATATGAATGTTGTGCCAAACTGATTCCGAAATTGACGGTTACTATCTTCGGCTATTCATGGGTGACCGGGTTACACCTCTGCCTACTTTTTCGGGGATACGCGTGTACTTATATTTAGGATAAAACATGATTGTAGTGGTAAGAAATCTTTTGAATTGGTGTTTAATCTTTGCTTAAACTACGATTATCGTACCGTCCTTCAAACTGGCTTCTTGATCTAGATCAGACGACCTAAATACTACAAGGCTTAACCCGTAATGAATAATATTTGTACTTTCACTAGTTACGTGTTGTATGCAACGATGTAATTATTGGTTATGCAGATTTACTAATTTTTTATGCATTTATGCTAAAATCCGACATATTTTTTAAATTGTAACGTGTGTACTGTCGGATCCATAAGTCGATGCAAATGTTTAAAATCTAAGTAAACAGAATAATGTTTTTGTAATTAGGTTAAGTAGACCGATAGTTCATATTTTAATCCATACTAATATATACATAAATGCGAAAGATTGTCTGTCTATCTATCTGCTTGTCTGATGTTTTACGACTAAACCGATGGAATTGAATCACTTTCAAACAAGCTGTTTTTTTTCAAAAATCAGTTTTAACAGGATCATGATTTGAAAATCATAACTATTTTAAACTGATGAAGTCGCGACCAAAAAACTAGTATAACATAGGTATATCTGTAACTTTTTAAAGTTTTGGACCCATCGTGAAAGAAGATGGTTTTATTTTTTCCTAATGATTGAATTTCGTGTAAAGTATAAGTAAACTTAGTCAATTTAGTTAACTAAACGAATTACTTAACGTACGCAAGTAAAAAGTAAGAAATTAATGTACATTTTCTAGTTGCCACCAAATTTCAATAAATGAACTTGAGTAAGGAGGCCACCGCTATACTGAAGACCCTGACATGGCTTTCTATAATGACTTAAAACTATACTAAATAAAACCTAAGAAATGAATTGTCAATATATAACAAAAAAAATGAATTTGCTAATAAGAAAAACGCGGTAGCATAGCCTGAAGTTCTTAGCCCGTTTCAAAAAAGGACAAAGTAATTACTTTAATACAATTATGTACAAATCAGTTTGGCGTAACATTTAAAAAAATAAAAGTGTCAAGTTTGCTTTGTTTTTTATTCACCTAAATCATATGACACCAGTTGCCTTAAATCTAAATGCCTTTAGACTTACTTTCAAATTAAACGGGTTATACCTCTTCACCCTATTTGCTGTCAAGTGTCTTGTGTCACTTAAGCCAAACTTCATACAAAATTCGTTTTTGCTATAGATCTATGGAAGATCCGCCTCTTATTACCTAGTATTTATATACTCTTCAACTCTACAGAGGAGTTTTGGCGCCATCGAGAGAAAAGATGGTCGAAGTTTTTTTCATAATTATTGAATTTCGTGTTAATATTGAGTGAAATTAGTCAATTTTGGTGGCATTTTGTACAATTTTGTTCAGTGAAAGTGAGCTTGTGTAAAAAGGCCACCGTTTTACCCAAGAGCCTGACATGACTTACTACACGACGACACTACACGACTTATGACTGATGACTAATTAAAATTAATTGAAATTGATATAAAATTTGATGCAAATTACTACTTGACTAATGGCTAAATACTAACGTGAAGGCCAAACCCTAAAG
>NJDC01012585.1:0-19457 GCA_002245475.1 Calephelis virginiensis | reverse complement strand
AATTCGATTCCATTTTTTAAATATTTTTTACGTAATTACTCGGTCAATAACGAACAGATTTTGATATTTTTTTTAAAGGTAGGTCATGATTCTAAGATAGTCCCATATAAGTTTAATATGTGTGTGTGTGGTAGTGAACTCTACCAAATTCTCTACTATAAGTCGTCTTTGAAAAATCTCCGATACGTAATGAAACATCTCATGAATCGTCTTCCCATTTAAAATTTCAAGGCAATACTTTTAATATGTAGCTGATATGTTGAAAATTGCTGTTGTCATTTGTCGCGCGTTTCTGCTGCACGCGTCTTAAAAGTTCGTGGCCAAGTCGTAAATACGATATAAAAAGTAATAAGGAAACAGCCAAGTAGATCGCACCAGCGGGAATGATACCGTAACGGTTATTCATTGTTTGTTTTACACAAAATTAGCTTTCCCTTTCCATCATACTCCCACGAAAAAGGATAAATGGATCATTCGGAGTGTTTGTTTCTCATAAAAAAGAACCTTTACGCCTGTACTCCTGGAGAGTGAGGTAGAGGTGCAATCACGGCACTCACGACTAGCCGAATACACTAAGTCCCACAATATCAAACAACCAGTCAAACCTATCGCCAAACGGGTTCTTGAGATACACTTAATAATGCATACATTTTTTGTATATGTTTACGACGTCGTTAAAACTCCCAAAGATTTAATAATAATGTTAAAATTTAATACATCACAAGTGCATTTTTGGAGTCTACGTAATTTGAAATTGAAACAAAAAATTCCGACTTTTTAAATTTTATCCAGATATTTTAACACTCCAATTTGGCAATGTTGATAACAACGAGGACAAACTCAAAAATAATTTAAAGTGTTAATTCCAAACAATTAGAAATTACATATTTAATTTTAGTTAAATATTTGATAATACCAAGTAGATATAACACTTTTAATTATTATTTATATTGTATACAATTATTTATATATGTATTAGTGAAAAGTTTGGTTTAAATTAATTTTCGTATACATGTGTTTATAATTTTATTATTATTATTTTTATGTATATCCTTGTGTATAATATTTATTTTATTATTTATTACTTCCTTACTTATGTAATACTTTTTAAGTTTATGTAATTCTTTTTTTGGGTTCCTTAGCTCGAAGGGAAAAAATGCTGTTCGTCTTTTCGTCTGTCAAGACCCTTTCAAAAAACCCCTCAAAAACGCGTCATGGTATCAAACTGAAATATAAATCAATGAGGTACTCAGTTCTACTACCTGTCTATATTTTGTGGTTCCGCTGCGCCTTAAAGTTGTGAAAAATCAAACTTCTAAGCCAAATCAAATGAATCATAAGATTTTTTTATATCACAAATTTTCGAAACTCGCAAAGGAATCAAAACATACTGGGTACTTCTCGTGAACTCAGAATCTTGAAAATTGGTACGAATCAACGTCTTATAGCACAGATAAAGGATAAATTGCAAAAACCTTAAACTTTTTTAAATCAAATGATGAAAATGTTTTTATTGTCCGGAACCTTCGGGGCGCTAGTTCGACTCGCACTTGGTTGGTTTTTTTTAAATTATTTGTTAGACACTTATACACTAGGTAGGTACACTCTCTGTTGACTTACAGGTCGACTTGTCGAAACTTGTTTATTCGGTGTACAAAAAAGTTGAATTGAAATAAATAACCAATAATAGAGGGTTGACGGCAAAATTTTCCATTCTTTAGCTCCTTTATTTACACTATAAAGTGATAGCAACAAGCGATTACTCAATTTTAAACAACTCTCGATTGAAATACGTGCATAATATTTAAATTATTTGTTCATGTTTCTCATGTATCGAAGGTAATGTTAAAATGTAATGAATATTTTAATTCAAATAACAATCTTTATTGTGTTCTCACTCATTGTGAGGATTAAATGAAAGTTTGCGGCAATTATCCTATCAGTTTCGTTTATAATGAACGGAAACAACCTAGAAAGGACTGACCTTTTATATAATTTTATTTGACCCCATTTTTTTAATTTCAAATCAATTTTCAATTTAATGTTGTTGACTGTCCAACGAATTTTGTTTTTTCGAAAACGTGTAATTTAAAAAGGTATCTAATGTGTTGTGAAGGACATACTTATCAATAGTTTATTATTTTTGTCATTAAGTAAAAAAAAATGATTTTTATTGCTATGACTAAAGTTGTTGTGTAAGTTTAATCGAATCTTAACTTTCTTTTTCTGTGTGCAATAATAGATATATACTTACCGAACTGATAAGGCCATATTAGTTTTAAAAAACAAAGAGACGTCAGTGTTTTGGTTTTAATAAAAATAGTTAAAAACAATATTACACAATAAATGTAAACATTTTTGCATATCTTGTACACTACTCAATAATTCACATTATATTATGCATTTAACCTGAGAATTCACGCAGCGTTTTTACCCGCGCCTGTGGCGTTAGCGGAACTGCGGTTTTATTTTAAAATTCACGAGACCGGTAATTTGTGCGATCACACCGCCGTTGCGGTTTTCAACTGCATCCCTTGGAAACTTGTACGATGCTACGGGCGGGCGACCTTTGCCGCGGGAACCGCAACCAACTGCGAGCGCTGCGGGTGTATAACACGCCGTGAAATGTGCTCTTACTTTTTGCATATAAATCTACATTCTACAGAACCTGCGGGCCCGCAACTGCTGCGGGTGCTGGGGAAACCGCGCCGTGAGTTGTTAGGCTTAGAGTTTCAAAAATAATCCTGAACAGAGATTTCAATGTGTAGAGTATTGATAGAATTTTTGCTTGATACACTTTACATTTAATTAAACCGCGTCTGAACCGCGTCTACCGCGTCTGAATGACCTCATTGTCCAAATATAAATAAAAATCTTCAAATGAAACAACATGAATATAAAAATTATAGGCTCGCGTCAGGAATGTACGCAACGCAAAAATATGTGTCTGCATTATAATGACATTTTGCGCAGTTGTGTTTAGATTATTTAATTCAAGGTATATAAATATTGATAAGCAAGAGTATTTAATTATTTGCTTGTTTATAATTTAATCGCAAACTGTTGAAAACCGACCTCGATTTCCTTGTTAAATCTAAGTAAACAAAAATTTGTTATTTTTTTGGTTGTCGTCATCAGACCCAGACTGTGGCATTTAGACTACTTCGGAAGAACGCTCTTCTGAATGAAAAAAAAACCCTTTCACAAATAAATGAGAAATGGATTGACGTAGATAAAAATAATCGACCTCGATTTTATTATTAACTCTAAGTACACAAAAAAATGAGTATTTTTCTCGATTTTCTGAGGATCCCGTCATCAGATCCAAGCCCTGTGTTTAAATTAAAAAATAAAATAAAATCCGTTTACAAATAAATGAGAAATCCACTAACGTAGATAAAAATATAGGAGTCAAATAGGATTACATGCCTTTTTCCTAATCCTCCTTTTTCAAAGTCGGTAAAAAGTCATGACGCACAAACAGATTAGAGAAGTGTAATACAAACGGAATGAGCTAACATAATTCCCATTCTCAGTTGAAGGTATTATCAGTGTCGAAACACAACAATGGCCAGTTTTTACGGAAGCCGTTGCCCAAGCGTTCGTGTGACCTTATCATATCGGTACAAGTCACAAGCGGAAGCTTTGGACGTGTCTTTCATGATTTATCGTTATTCCACAACTGTTGATATCTTTGAACATTATATTAACTATGTTAATGTGTTTATTATAAGGCTAAACTACAGAGGCGATATGCCTCTGTAGTTTAGCGGTCTGGTGTTGGAATTTACTTCATGAGGTCCAAGGCTTCGTTTTGTCAGGACGTTATACTTAATGGCTGCGAGTTTGCTCTAACATTTGATAAAAAAGACAAAAACCCTGCATTGTTGGGCACTTAGTATAAAAAGGATGTAAAACGAAATTTCTATTATCATCTTATATATAAAATTCTCGTGTCACAATGTTCGTTCACGTACTCCTCCGAAATGGCTTGACCGATTCTCATGGAATTTTTTGAGCATATTGAGTAGGCCTGAGAATCGGCCAACATCTATTTTTCATACCCATTTTTCATAGATAAGGGTGGCTCACCCCATTTTTTTAAAAAAATAACGTTAAAAAATAGCAGAACAACGTCTGCCGGGTCAGCTAGTTTACTATAATTTTTTATCAAATCTAATTATCTCGACGCGCGCGACTTTCGAAATCTAAAAAGCGGGCGGGCGCGAAGACTTTTTATTTACATGATTGTACACATATATTAAAATTAAACACGAACACAAAGATTACAGTACAATGGGCAAGCTTATCCTCTACAAGCGAAATTCTGCCACATACGGTGATAACACACGAATACAAACACAATCGTAGACTAAATGTACACAATAAGTGTATTTACGTTTACATAATTTTTGCATGAGAATATTGTTAGTTGTGTCTGTGGCTTCTATAACAAGAGGTGGGGGTCTCGTAATCTAAACCACAGGATTAAGATACCACTTTCTCATAACTATTGTTCTTTAAATTTTATAAATAAACTTGACTTGACTATATGGAAAATAAATCATGGGTATTATGTTAAAAAAATGTATTTTAAATCTGAAGCTTTGTATATTATATACTAGCCGGCCCGGCGAACTTCGTATCGTTTGACAATAACAGCTGGTATGTGTAAATTAAAGAGTTTGTTTTTCATTTTTTTTTCCTTATCCTGACAATGTCTAATACAACAAAATAGGAATGATCAAAATTGGTCCATTAGTTTAGGTGTGATGCGATGGTCAATAGAAATTAATTTAATTAATATAAATTAATTAAACTAACATAGGACTAATAATTAGAAAAAATATCACACTAGCGACGCAGTTCCCGAAACAGTATTATTATCTTAGCTTGACAATTTAGTTTTCTATGTAATTCCTACGTCTCACTTTCACTAACGATTCCAAAACATTCTAGTCAACTTTTTCTCAAGCAAAACACTGTTAACAAACTTCCTTATCAGTCACAGTAAATTGAAAAATAAGTGTATCAACATCTATGTTGTCCTTTAGCTAACTAGTCCTCCAAATAAATCGCGCGTTGCTTATCACTTGTAACGATAATAAACGTTGCAATGATTAACCTTAATTTAAAGTTAAGTGTTATTAAAAAACGCAAGTGAATTAGACGCAAATTTCTTCTAATGAAAGTGTTTCTCCAGTTGTTAATATAATTACTGTATTAGGAAAGCTGTCGACAGTAAGAATCTAGATCTTTAGTAAAATAGTTTTTGTTATAAAATATTATACTTTTTAACAGTGACTTACTTCTGTAACTCTTTATATTTAGATTTTGTAGAAAGAGAAAGTTTACTAAAACGCCTATTCACTTGTGTATCGCCTATTGACCTTTGATTGATCATTTATTTTTAACTGTCTCCAAAAAGAAGGACGAGAAATTTGAGTGTATGGTTTTTGAATGTTTGTCATAACCACTATTCGGATCATATTATAAAATTTACATTGGAATAATCTAAATATTGTCGTGATCTGAATATCGGTTTTTAAGATATTTTATTGAATCAGGCGTTACTTTGCGGAAATCCATTATAAAAGATGTAAAATAAGCCTTTATTTTGCTTACGCGGAATTAGCAAAATAAAGGCTTATTTTACATCTTTTATCGGTTTTTAAGTTATAAAACTAATAAATTGATCAAATAATTCATATTATCTTAGTTATATTATATATTGTAAATGCGAAAGTTTGTGAGAATGGATGGATGTTTGTTACTTTTTCATGCATAAACTACTGAACTGATTTAGATGACATTTAATATGCATATAGCTAAAGATACGACTTTAAACAAATGTTCTAGAGATATCTAGAGAAATAATTACTCTACAATCCACCCCTAAAAGTCTAGGACTAGACTAGACTCTTTTTTTTATGATAGTGGAAGGCAAACAAGCAGACGGATTTCCTGATCGTAAGAAATTCTCGCTGCCTAGAAACACCAAAGGTGGTAATGGTGTGTTACCAACCTGAGGCCGGGATGTTAGACCTCGAGCAAAAGTAAGTTTACCGGCTACCTTACCCTCCAAACCGGAACACATCATGACGTTATGGCGACAGGAATAGGTAAGGCGGTGGTACCAATCCGGGTGAGTCGCTGCGAAACTCTACCACCTAGTCAGATGTCACGCTGTTAGTGACGGTAGGCCTTTGCTCGCCTTTTACGAGCTGCTTCGCAGGAAGGCAGATGGTCTATTTTGCAAAGGAGCCCGGACCAACACGGGGACTCAAAATTGTATTGTTAATTATCCGTTCTTAAAGTCTTATTTTAGATATTCGTTAAGACGATTTGGCATATTTAGGACGTACATCGCCTTAACAGTAAAAATGCAGTATATTTATGACTTCAAGTATACTTATCTCATCTATTAATCATCATCGTAGTGGTTAGCGTCAGTCAATAGTTTGCATGACTTCATGGCATGCATCATAGATTTAATGTCAAAGGTAAATTATCGAGGATGTATTAATGGCACAGAAACCCGTAGAGTGGCTTCATGAATATTGATCGTTCATTAATCATGTTCTATTTACATAGTTAAGCAATTTTTAACCCACTTCACGAAAAGGATGTTCGACTACTATATCTATATCTACTAATGAAATAAATGATCGCCTTTGTGGTCTAGCGGTCCGGGTATTGGACTCGACTGCATGCTGGCCCGGGTTCGAATCCCGGGTCGGCCAACAAAAAGAAAATTGGATTTTTCCAATTTTCTATTAAAAAAATGTTGGTCGGGATTGGAAATGTGCCCGGTTGGCGATAGGCTTGCCACCTATCACATTGTGGGACTTAGTGTCGTCGGCTAGTCGTGGGTGCCCTGGTTGTGCCTCTGCCTACCTCTTCGGGGATATTGGCGTGAAGATACTTACTTACTAATGAAATAACATGTCCTGACTGACTGACTGATTCATCATCGCAGAAAACTGTTAATGTTATAGCCATGAAATTTGGTGAGTAGAGTCGTTTTATTGAGTATACACCCAATAAGGACGGAATTTTGGAAATTCTACCCTTGAGGGAGATTTTCTTTATTTTTTTTTTGAAACACTTACAATGAAATTACACAGTACAAGTTTCGCCAAACTGTGAAGCAGTTTGTTGGCGATGCGCTCATATGTATATTATTATTAAATTTGCTTATGTAGTGTTTGCTTGTTTACAAGAATATATTAATTACAGTCCTTATGTTTTAACTTTTCATGCCTATATATTATATAGTGCAGCTTACATATTTTTTAAAATTTTTAGAAATATATATAATAGAAAGTTTGTATGGAAGACCGTATTTTTTTAAGTTTGAAACGTGACACTTTATTTTTGGGCTACTTATTAAAATGAGTAGATACATATTTAAGCGTTTCTGGAAATTCTACCTCTAAGAGGTTAATAGGGGTTGAAACGATACGATATGATATGATGTTGAAGTCCATAATAATGGGCTATTGACTAAAAATAAATAAATACGTTTAAAAAGGAATAAATTATTCATATACTTTTTAATTATACTCTAGTTCAGTAAATATATTAACTGCCACTCGACCAAAACCGCGGGTACCAGCTAGTCTTATATATAAAGTATTCCTGTCATAATATTCGTTACCGTACTCCTCCGAAACGGCTTTACCGATTTTCACCAAATTTTATATGCATATTCAGTAGGTGTGAGAATCGGCTACTATCTATTATTTATACCCCCAAGTAATAAAAGTGACTAACTCCGATTTTTTACTAAAATTGAATTAAAAAAATAGTAAAACGACGTCTGCTGGGTCAGCCAGGTTTTTTTGGATGTCAATTGTTTTCTGGCTCACTTATAAACCGATTTTAATTATTTTGTTTTAAAGAGTACTTCCTAACTTGTGCTAAAGTCACCAAGACTTGATCGAGTAAGATAATCCTAGGTAACAAGAAAAATACTCATTTTTAAACTGCCATTAATCGAAATCGAAGGCAATACTCCTTACAGTTTTACTGTCCTTAAATTAACAACTATTTTTATTTGTCCTGTTGTTTTTTTCATATAATTTTGGAAGGCTAACAAGCAGACGGATTCATTTTCTCAAAAAAAAAACGTCTCCTATAAACAACAAAGTCAAAGTTAGTAATGGAGCGTTGCAAACCTGAGACCAGGTAGGCATCTTGCAAAAGTAAGTTTACCAACCCTGAAACGAAATTCGTCAACGGCAAACACCGGCGTTGTGGTGGCAGGAATAGATAAGGCGGTGGTACCCACCAATCTTGGTGAGTCGCTGCGAAACTTTACCAGCTAGTCAGATAACACAGTGTTAGTCTATTCTGCAAAGGAGCCGGAACCAACACGGGGTGTGTTTGGTCTGTAAGCAGTCTCATTTTTAATAGTAATATTCTCATTATAGGTACACTTTGTATACCTTCCGGATTCGCATTACCTATTTACCGATGCTGCTGATATGTCAGTGCTTGACACTGGTATTTGCGGTATTAGCGTCTACTTTTACTCATTCCTAATTACGATAATTAATTTCTATTAATAACACAAATGAAATATCCCAGGATTAAAATGTTTAAGTTTGAACTGCACTATTTAGGAGTATAAACATCAAAGCTATAAACCTTCAATAAAAAATGCGTCTGCTTGTTTAATTATGTGAAAAGAAAAGAGCTAATTTACATACAAATACAGATTAAGTCAGTAAGTATAATGCTTATATCTCCGAAGAGTTAGGCGGAAGTACAACCTGGGCAATCAGTATTTGCCAAAAAGACTAGTGCCACAGTGTGAAACGCGACAAAACGATCGCCAACCGCGCACTTATCAAAACCAAAAAAAATACATTTTTAGTTGCCCGTCCTCGAAACCGAGACCTTCAACATCAACAACAAACCACAAGACCGCAGAGGCGCTAAAAATATGGATTAGATAATAAAATTATATACGAAAATTTAAAATTTAAATTATACCCATTATAAAATAGTTGTTTGTAATTAAAATTTAAGTATTGTAATATGGTATGATGACATACCTATTAGCCCTAATTTTTATTCGAAATGCCTTATGTGTTGCCATAGGTCGATGTTTTTATGTTACCATTTTTTTAGATAAGCTATGTACCTACCTTTTTTTATGATATTGGAAGGCAAATAAGCAGACGGATTTTCTGATGTTAAGAAATTCACGCCGCCTAGAGACACCAAAGGTGGTAATGGTGCGTTGCCAACTTGAGGCCGGGATGTTAGGCCTCGAACAAAAGCAAGCTTGCCGGCTACCTTACCCTCGGAACCGGAACACGTCATGACGTTATGGCGGCAGGAATAGGTAAGGCGGTGGTACCAATCCGGGCGAGTCGCTGCTAAACTCTACCCCCTAGTCAGATGTCACGGTGTTAGTGACGGTGAGCCTATGCTCGCCTTTTACGAGCTGCCTGGCAAAGAAGGCAGATGGTCTATTCTACAAAGGAGCCCGGACCAACACGGGGAAAACCTACCTACCTTTTTTGCGTATATACTCCTTATTTTGAAGAAGCTCCAGGTTATTAAATACTAAAACCAAATCAAATTAGTAGTTCGTTTTCTGTGATAACCATTGACCGAAAGTCATATACCTACCTAGAATCAATCTGTCACACTACAATATTTAACACGAATACCAAGTAATACAACCATATTTTGTCTGCATATTTGGTACAGTTCCAGACGTATTTTTTGTTTTTTTTAATTACCGCTTAAGCCCATGGCTTCAACATAGCTTGACAACTTCCAATTACTTTTCTCAAACAACTAAAACGTGTGGACAGCTATTTTACGATTTATGTATTAAATATTTCTTTGAAATTCCAACGAAGAGTGTTTATATAAACAAAGGAACGTGTGTGATAGTGAAAGCGAAGCAGAGCGACACTCTGCTGCTCATATGTGTCGGTAGAATTAATATGCGATGAGCAGACGCTGACACGGAGACCAGGGACGTACTCGTTGTATGCAAATATTCCTGAAAACTTATAAAAAATGTTTTAAAATGTCAATTTCGCGAATTTTTCATGCAAAAATGGTAATAGGCATATTTTTAAATTGTAAGGTTTCCAGAAGGTACTTATTTTCGACTGCCAGACAATGGTTATATTTTCGGGCCTGTCTTAGCGTGTATGTAACTGCAATGCCGTATAATGGTACCTTTCAAATTTCCTTACGTGTGTCACTGAGGCATTAAACTGACGCGATAAATGAGAAGCGCACAAACGACTACTTTTTGTTATTGCGATATGAATTTCAAATAAAATAGTTTATTATTATACTAAATAATAACCACAAATGAGTTATATATTGTTTGAAAAAGTCTAAACTAATTTGACTTTTGAACTTAACGCAAAACTTTAATTTTGGTACGGTTTCCACTAATGATGTCATTAAAATATAAAGTCCCATTTCAAAACTAGATAGATTAGAAGTTTAAATTCTATAGGGAATATTCAATGGTTATTTTTTTCAAAGGTTCAAAAAAGGTTCAAAGGTTTATATTCAAATGTTATTTTTTCTGATATTGGAAGGCAAACAATCAGACGTATTCCCTGATAAGAAATTCACGTTGCCTAGAGACACCAAAGGTGCGTTGCCAACCTGAGTCCAGGATGCAAGGCCTCGAGAAAAAGTAAGTTTACCGGCTACCTTAACCTCCAAACCGGAACGCTTCAACGGCAAGGCAAGCAGCAGGGATAGGTAGGGCGGTGGTACCGATCCGGGCGAGTCACTGCGAAACTCTACCACCTAGTCAGATGTTTAGTGGCGGTAAGCCTATGCTCGCCATTTACGAGCTGCCTGGCAGGAAGGTAGATGGTCTAATCTGCAAAGAATTCCGGACTAACACGTGGAAAATGTGTTTCTTTGACTAACACACACAAGCAAATGGTTAACTTTGGGGTTAGTTTAGTATAATTTGTTCTTAATTGTTATCTGTCTTTTTTGCATTACATTGAGTCATAGCATAAATATTTGTAACTGAAATAACTATAAATCATGGGTGCTAATTACTAAGCGCGTCTTAGATCTGTGCTGAATACATCCCTGTAAAGGTATTAGAGGTAAACGCAATCGCGACCACTCTTGCGCACGTCGCTGTTATGCCTCCGCGCATCCTAATCGATTCCAGATTAGATAGTGAACATTTAAATGCACAGACATCAATAAACAAGGCTGATTATATTTTTTTGAGACTTACAGCCAAAAAGAAATGAGGTAGAGACCTTCTTGGTGTAAACAACACGCCATGTTGATTTACAAAATTGGGACTAAGTCTTACATAATTTAGACGCAGTAAAATTAATAAAAAACAGACTTTGATTTTAATATTATTTTTTCTACTAGAGGCGGGCCGCCTTTGCTTCGCACGGGTATGAAATATACATATAAACCTTCCTCTTCAATCACTTTATTTATTTTAAAAAAACTGCATCAAAATCCGTTGCGTAGGTTTAAAGATTTAATTATACAAAGTTACATAGGGACAGAGGAAGCGACTTTGTTTTATACTATGTAGTGAAGTACATAAATATTTAAGTGTTTTCCTCGACTTGCCTGGTATTCCGTTGTCAATTTTTTGGTAAGCAGGGAATTAGGCTCTTTCCGATAAAAAGTATTTCAAATTTGGTTCACAGATGAGAGAGAAATTAATAAACATGTACATAAAATAAAATATTGGAGTCGATCATATAAGTTTTTTATTTTTTCCAAGTCCATTAAAAATTTGGTTACATTACCTTGTACATTGTACAGCCTACACTAAAACAATGCGACATCAAACATAAGCCTTAGCTACAAAGAAAAACTACTGCGTATTACAGAAATATTAATTTTTGTGGTAGACAGAGATTTCCGAACAAACCGGGTAAATTGTGAACTCCTTAACTCAGTCAGTTGATCCTTTGTTTTCATGTATTCTGTGTGCCTAGTGTTTTGAAATTATTTACTTTACTATCGCGTTTACGTTTAACGACCTTAATGTATGGAGTTATTGTCAGCGCCTCTAGCGGATAGTCGAAGCAACTAAATTATTCCAATACATTTGGATCGTCCAAACGCAAACGCGGTAGTAAAGTAAATTCGTGCGAAACTCACACTCGGCACACTGTGATCAAATCATTTGTTATGTCTAGTTATGTCCAAGAAACGTTCAATTATTTGTGTACCTAGGTGATTTACTTATTGAAGTTGAAGCTGTAGGGTTACTTTTAAGTATCTTCACGCCCATATCCGCGAAGAACAGGCACAACAAGGGCATCCACGACTAGCCGAAGATAGTGTGATATCATAATTCATACAGTGTGATAGGAGGCGAACCTATTGCCAACCGGGAACATTCAATCCCGGGCAATGTTATTTTTATTAGAGGAGGGTTGCTCTTGAAGCTCGATTCATGTAACATTGGAAATTGGAATCGAGTATGTTATTTTCAGTACTCTTGAACATAATACTGGCGAATTATTAACATTTAGGTAATAGTAAACAATAAATAATTTTATCGAATTCGTTAATTTATTTGTAACTGAATCTTAATAATCCGACAGTACTGTTTTCAAAAGGACCTAAAATGACATATACTACGATTTCTATTTGCAATTCGCGTGATGTTGAGATTCTAAAGTAACCCTACTAATCTTACTTTGGGAAGAGAGAAAAATATGCAATATACTACCTACCTACTGGTGTTTCACTGTATTAAAATTATCATTACCATCGTGTAATTTGTCTGCGTGTTTGCTTTCCAGTAATGTTAAAAACCATGAATGTTATACTACGCTGGTAGTAAGATATATTGTTACAATCAAAACAATGAACTCGAGCTATGTCAGAATTGTGATGGTTAAAAAATTCTTTTGTTTCGTATAATTGTGACAACGCTCCACTTGCAAAGTTTATGGATATGGTCACATACAGTCTCAAACATAAATAGCTACGCATTACATATTATATGTAAAGAAGTAAAAAAGTGAAGTAATGTTTCTTCACGTCTTTATAACCGGAGAGGTAGGCAGACGAGCAAGCCGAAGGTATTTACTTAGTCCAAGAATGTATTCGGTGGCAAAGTTTGCACTCCGGGAGTGCCGGCAAAAGTGAAAACTTGAATATTAATGTTGTGCATTTTTGATGTCTTGAAACGGTTAGGGAATACTTTTGCACGAATGGCTTTAATCGATACTAATATTATAAAGAGGAAAGGTTTGATTTTTTGTTTGTTTGTTTGAAATGAATGGGCTCCAAAGCTACTAGACCGATTTCAAAAATTCTTTCACCTTTAGAATGCTACATTATCCGTGAGTGACTTAGAAAGTAATATCATTTATGTGCTAAAATACAATATTCATTCAATTGATTTTATTAGACTTTAATTGATAGATACTTAAGTAAAAATAGTATGCTATATGACTATGCGACTGTTACTTTTATTTGTTTTTGTCTTTCCTTCGTTCGATGAAGATAAAAATGAATGCTATTCTATTTTATTTCTGTTGTCTTTTTATATCAAAAGAAACGTGAAACTAATAGCAATAAAAAATAGTTATTTGGGAGACAAATTTACTTGAGAATTCTACAACTTTATCGATTAATAGAAAAAATAAAAAAATAGAATAAAGGATTTAGGGTAAAAAAATATGGGCCAATAAATTGAATGGTATTTATTATTTATAATATAACTAAACCAACCTCAGGCTCGATTCCCGACGGGAGCAGGCATTTGTGTGATATTGATTTCCGGGTTTAAGTGTTTTTTTTTTAATTTATACTGGCATTTAAGTATTTCTATGTGTTAGCTTCTTTGACTACTACCATGGTTGACTCCCATAATACAAGCATATAATTTGCTTACATTGGAGTTTGCTTACTATGTGTTATTTGTCTAGAGATATTTATTATGACTAGTGGTCGCCCAGTGGTCGAAATTTAACCATAATATATTTTAATAATACGATTAAAAATTCCTACTAATTAAAGTCCGCGCATCTTTTTTAAAAAGGGGTCCAAAATTTTTACTTCCCGTATTAATATATAATTATTTATTTTAATTATTGTTTGATTGTCTCTAAGAATTAAAATGCTAAATAAGTAAAGAAACAATAGTGACTTTCTTTCATTTTCTTATTCGTCGTGGGAATCCCATGTATGAGAGCGCAAAAACCAAAACAGAGCTCACTGTACCTTGTGAATGAGGAAGCATTCAGGTCACCAGATTCATCTTGCCCTTGTTTCCATTGGTTTTCTAATGTCATGTCAAAACTTTCTTCAACCAATTGTTCATATTATCAATTTAACATAAGAACAATAAAATTGTACACTAATTGTATTATGACCAATTTACATGCACTTTCGATTTCTCATATTAAATGGTCGTAGACAAAATAAAAAGATGACTTCGCGGGTTGAGTGCCTATTGCACAACGGATGATCTCAATTATTTGATAGGTAGCGCGACGGCCCTGACCAAGCTGATTTTAACTCGATTACGCCA
This sequence comes from Calephelis virginiensis, assembly GCA_002245475.1. Taxonomy (NCBI): domain Eukaryota; kingdom Metazoa; phylum Arthropoda; class Insecta; order Lepidoptera; family Riodinidae; genus Calephelis; species Calephelis virginiensis. The sequence goes on along the minus strand of NJDC01012585.1, from coordinate 4,921 downwards.
CGAGTGGCAAGATAGGATTTTTTTTATAGAAGAGGAGGCAAACGGACAAGTGGGTCACCTGATTGAAAGTGATTATCTATCTATTGATAGAATAGGAGAATTAGGGTAAAAAAATATGGGACAATAAATTGAATCAATAATGTTAAGGTCAATTATTACAATTTGTAGGCTGCTTTGCCCAAAAGCAGTGGGCCAATATAAAAGCGCGAAACAATTTGGAGAAAAGTAATTTTAACGTTTAAAATTTAAAAAATAAATTGTGTATTGATTATAAACTGCTTAATAATTGTTTAAACAACTGAGTCAATAAAATTTATTACAATGACGCAAAAGTGTTTCGCAGTAATGACAAATATTTTTACAGTCTGCTTCATTTTAGTTTTATTGTTAGTGTAAATTGCTTCGATACTTATTTACGGTATGATGGTATTAATCGGGTTTATTATATAATAAACATTTAGCCTATAAGAGTTAAAATTTTAAACGGGGTCCCCGTTTAAAAGTTTTAAGATTTTAAGAATCGGGATAAAAAGTATCCCATGCCAATCCCAGGAATGTGCTAAATTTTCTCTGACGTTGCTTGCTTGTGAATGTTTGTTTGCTCTCTCCAGGAAGCCATGTGAACTTTTTTATTATGCGACAGCGACATATACAGCTCTCTGGTAAGAGATAACCGAAGCCTATAGACACCATAAATTATAAACATGCGTCTCTGTCTTGTGGCCGTGATGTTAGGCCTTTGTGCAAGTCTATCGGCTTCTCTACCCTCCGGACTGGGATTTACCATTGTCATTAAGTCGGACAGAAAAGGTAAAGTGGTGAACCCGGCAAGTTGCTGCATATCATTTTTCCATCAGTGGTTTTGTTGGTAAAAACCGTTTTCTTGTCAAAAAAAATAGGAACCTCCTTAAAAAAATTAAAGGTCGAATAGTTAAAAGACTATTGAAATTTAAACAATTAAGATACTGAATCTATACTTCAAACATATATAATGCGTATATCTTATATTAAGCCTTTGATAAAAAGCCTTTGAAAAGATTGTACAAAAAAATGCCTTATGTTGTCTTTATTCAACTTTTTATAATCGTTATATTTACAGCTCTTTTTAGGTGTTTTAATAAACCGGCCCGCCTCAAGATTTTTTTTAATTTACTGGCCCGTCACAAGATTTTTTTTTAATTTACCGGCCCGCGATCAAATAAGTTTGCCCACCCCTGGTCTATACTGAACAGAGGACCCGGACCAATATGAGGAAAAATAGTATAATAAAAAATCAAACATCCAACTTTTAGAGTAAAAATATTCCCAGGTAATAAAACCTAAAGAATCGGTATAAAATTGCGTGCCAGGTCAATCCAGGAAGGTGCGAAATTTTCTTTGACTTTGTCTACTCATTAAGTTTTTTTTGTTCTCTCCTTGAAGACATGGACTATTGCGATTAAAGCATATACGCCTTCCACAGATGTGACCTTGGTGGACACGTGGTTTGAAACAAATGAAAATTTGGTTTAAAACTACGTTCCACACGAATACAAAACAATGTTTACAACCTACGTTTTAATCCGTGTGGAACCCCTATAAAATGCTTCCGATCTGTGTAATTTTTACCACATTATGTTGCGATTACTTTCGGCATTTTGGCGTCAATTCCAGACATTAACATGTATTTATAGCCATCTCTACATATGTATCCTCCATACATATAATTAATTGTTATATCTGTCAGTGTTTTGTGTTTATTGGGGGTATTCTCTGAAACGGCTAAATCATTTAAAATAGTATTTTAAAAGGACTCACAAAGGAGATAAAAGGGACTAATAGGACAACATACAGGTTTCTTTTTGTATCTGAATTCCTACGGTATCTTGATATACGCTTGAAAAACCTTATAATTCAAACGTGAAGTAACAAAACGTGAAGTATTAAAAACGTTAGGGTGCGTTGTGATATTAGTGTAAAAGTGATGATAATAGAAATGCATTGTTTCATGTTGAAATACGATTGGTATTTAAACATGAAACCAATGTCTTTACTTTGAAAATTTAAAAAAGAAGTGGAAAATGATGTCTACCGAAATGACTTATTTATTTAATGCTTCTTAGGAGATGCTAGATTATATTGGACCCTGACCAACACCAGATTTGCTCTTTCTATTTTCTTTGCTATTTTCGTAATGATCTTTTCTATTAGAACCTTACTTTATAAAAAGGCTGCATTTGTCCATCCGTTTTAGTGTTGTACGTAAACAGATTTTAAGCGATTCGTTTTTATTTATATCGTATTTTTATACATTAACTCTTGCTTCAGGAATTGGAACAAGAGAAGCATCTCCTTCGTCGGCGGCTGGACACAGCTGAGGGGGAGTACGAAGCCAGACTTCTGGAGTTACAAAATGACATCAAAGAACTTACCGCTAAAATCGACCACAAAGATACATCCGTCAAACAGGTAACCATTTTAAAATATATTAATCAACTCTGCTAATACAAATCAAGTCTTGCAATTAAATTTTGTAATCTACAAGCTATTCAGGCGCCCTTGTCAAGTTTACTATAGTCGCTAACGTCTTTGAAAATTATTTGCATGAAAATTTTGAACAGAACTCATTTTTAGAGCAAAAGTGTCATAGATTTTGACACGTAACTTACCGAACGTAATCTATAGCTGTACCAAACTCATGGTAAAGGCTCACTGCTCTACTTCAGATAATTACTAATACATTAGCGTTTTTACCCCATCTATCATGGGGAGTTATCGCCTCTCTGGTCTAGTGGTCCGGCTTCGGACTTGACTTCTTGAGGTCCCAGACTTCCAGGTTCTCCGGCATCCCCGGGTCGGACAACCAAACAAATAGAAAATGTGTATTTTCAATTTTTTAATAAAAAAAGGTTGCTCGGGATTGGATATGTGCCCGGTTGCCGAAAGGCTTGCCATTGTGGGACTTAGTGTCTTCAGTTAGTCGTGGGTATTCTTGTTGTCCTTCTGCCTACCTATAATATAATTCTAATACTATAATAGACAACAGATAATTAATGAATAGAGGTATAGACATCAATATTCATCATGCAAAAATTTACTCCCATCGGAAATCAAACCCTAGATTCGCTGTTGTTTGGTAGCGTTAGATGTGTATCAACGACCAATGAGGCGTTCTTAACACAAACTTTAATACGCAGTTAAAACCACGGCAAGTGCTTGTATTTAGTGTATGCATATTAATGATGCTTGTTTATTTTGGATGCATTACGCCTGTCAAAAGGAACTGACCTAATATACTTCGCAGAGGTCGTTTTAAGAAGGTTGAACGTATTTAAGTATTCTGTAGAAGTATTTGCTGCCTTAGGTGACTCACTCAAATGTATTGCATTAAAAGATTATGATGCACTAGCCTATGCCCACGACTTTGCTCGCATTAAATTAAAATGTACGCCTCTGTGGTTTAGAAGTCCATGGTTCTTCCCCCGGGTCGGGCAACAAAAAAATAGTAAATGTGTATTTTCAATTTTCTAATAAAAATAACGTTGCCCGGGATTAGATATGTGATCGGTTGGTATGGCTTGCCACCTATCACATTGTGGGACCTAGCGTCTTCGGCTAATCGTGGGTGACCTGGTTGTGCCTCTGCCTACCTCTTCGGGGATATGGGATATTTTATTTTACTTTAGATTAAAATGTTATTATTTTCCTTAGTGAAAGAATTAATCGAATGACTCATATTGATGAAATACAGCTTGGATTTTCCTGGGGGTGGCTCTGAGCTTTTTAAAACATAAGCTTTTTTCTGCCAGTCTCGGCAAGAAACGTGATATTCCCCGTTTTTCCCGCGTTAGTCCGGGTCCGTTTAGTTTGTTATTTCGTAAGGGCTTTTCTCAGCAGTAGACTGGAGAAGACATAAGTATTTCGTTTCGGAGTTGCTAGGACCATCTTCAGATAATGTTGGGATTTCTAGGAGTTCCGCCTCCATCAATGAGCTCCATTATATCATAAAATTCCATTCCTATTAAACTTAGCTATTTATGCCAAAAACCAGCTCAATCGGTTTACGTTAGCTGTTTTAAAATTGAGTTGCAAAATTCTACGTAAACATACATTGTACTTTTAAAAAATATTAAAAAAATGCATTTGTTCATCGGTTCATGTTTGATAACCCGAGCAGGGGCAGATGGGTAATTGCTAGTTGTGAAGAAATAAGTGATGAAAAACGTAAATTACAGCTAGTCTAAACGAAACCAGGTTAAATGGGAAATTTAAATTTTTGCAAATGCCCAGACTGCAGTTACATCCATATTACTTGTATTTACATAACGCTTTACGCTTGGTACAGACTGAGATAAAATTAACGAACTTTGACACTTTCGTTCACTTTTGAATGATCTCTGACCATTTTATTTATAAGCATAAATCAAAGTGCGCTAAGGTTTAAATTCACATTTTTTCTTTAACATACTGTCATTTACGACGTCAATTTAAACCTTAATACGAATAGATAATATAGAAAATTCAAGAATCACAGAAAGGTGAAATACAAAGAAAGATGACTTGCGATTTCTAGAAAAAGTGATTCGCGATTTACAGAGTAGACTTTATATTTAGCGACTTATTTTTAGTATTTGTTCAAATGTCAATGAAGAATTAAGCTCTTTCTTAGCAGGTACCCGTTGAGATATTGTTATATATGTCGTAGCGAAAACACATCCTATCTACTGGCCGATACATGAGCCGCCGGGCTGGTAGCCCGGGAGCGTACAACTTGTGGGCGTTTGGCCACTAAAGAACTTGGAAATATCAGAGCCATGCCGTAACACGTGATCCACTCGATCCTGATGTCCACACTCTATCATTCAGTACTCTCGCACTAACAAGTTGCGTATGCCTATCCGTTGCCAAACAAACCATCGTGAACATAGGAATAAGCCTGCTA